>WBMZ01008948.1:130482-315567 GCA_013400975.1 Atrichornis clamosus
AGGGAGGGGAAAGGCAGGGAGGGGAAAGGCAGGGAGGGGAAAGGCAGGGAGGGGAAAGGCAGGGAGGGGAAAGGCAGGGAGGGGAAAGGCAGGCACACACCCAAAGAATTGTCTCTGGTCTGAAACCCAGTTCAACCCAGTTCCAGCACTGGTACAGGGAGATCAAGCATCACAGCTCAACAGATTCGTGCAGGGTTTTGCACACAGCACCCAGGTGAAACCAGGGCATGGAGAGTTAGGGGATCCCATAGGAAGTGCATCCCCCAGGCAGGGGGAAGAGCAGCCTGGGAAGTCGAGGCAAAGCAGAAGTATGAATTTCAGGCACATGAGCAATGCACTTGAGCACCTGCACAAAGACTCTGTCACACACAGAGAACCATTAATGACATTACAAGGAAGGCTTCCACCAGATTAGCAGGTATTTGGTGCATTTCCATTTAAACTTCTCAACTTGGAATCACTTCCCTGAGCACAGAGAAATCCTCTGATGACTTTTAAGGCATTTTGCTACTTCGTGTATTTATTTGAGGGTTTGCTCTTCATCATTTTTGTGCTGACTGTGGTAATACTGCAATGTGTGCTGTTTGCAGGCCGTGCTTCCAGAGGGTGGTGGATTTGGGAGGCTGGGGGAAGCTCTCAGCTGCTCTGCAGCTGCAGAAGCCTTGCCAAAGGATCCTCTGGAGAGGGAGCTGCACTACAGGCACATGACTCAGCCCTGCTCTGGATGAAGTCACCGTCAAGTGAAAGCAAACTATTTGTTTCTAACAACATATATGGTGAACTCTCCACGCAAGTTCAAGGCAGAGCTCCAGCAATCTTTCCCACCCACTTTGCTGTTGTTCTGTTTAAGATGCTGCAGAGGAGATCTCAGTTTAACTGACAGCAAGCAGGAACACGACCCCACTGACAGCACTGTCCAGAACTATGCAAAAGCAGTTCCCTGCTCTCATGATCCAGAACTGAAGGATTTTTCCCCCTACTCACCACTACTGTGGTTTGTAACCAGTACACAGCCATTGCTTCCAGGAATATGGGACTACAGTATCATGTATAACTCTTCATTTCCCTTTATTAACTCTGTTTTTAACTAATGAATTTAATTATGTAGTAGCACATGACCAGTGAGTTCTTGACACCTTTTTTTATGCTGCATTTCCCTTAAAGGAAGCAGCAGCACTGCCCTGTGCCCGTTACCAACACATCTGAACCCACCTCACATAACCCCAGCAGCAGAGTCCATGCTGTTAACTCCAGAAACGAGGAACAAAGACTATCAAAGCACATTCTTTTTAACAAAGAGTTAACCTACAGGACAACCCTGACACAGATCATTTCAAGCCCATGTGCTGTCTTTGAAACAGCATCTAAATTAAGCCTGGCAATTCCTTTAATGGCTTCAAATGCTACACATTTTTCTAGGATAAGAGAGTGGGAAAGAGGATGAGCACAGAGCTGCAGGTGCCCTGCAGAGTGCAATATCAGAGTGGCTTGAAGTAGCTTGTGACACTCAGATACTCTGATATTCCAGTGGGGCAGCAATAAGCTGCTCCTAACAAGCCAATTCATGAAAGCATTTTCATTTTTAATCAACACTGAAGCGTCCTCGTGGGAATGAATCATATACCAAAATATAGACCTGTTTTGCCCTGAGAGGGGCTTGAGCACATGAGTCAACCTATCCTGAATCACGATGCTGGAACTGTGAGCCCCAGCTGAAGGTCAGCAGGGACAATTTCAACTAATCCCTGGCTTCAAAGCAGCAGCCACCCCTCACTCTGCTTATGCCATCGGGGTGGCTGGAGTCAGATGCTTGTTAGAAATGGCCCTAATTGTTCTGTAAGGGACCTGTGCCTCCTTCAGAGAGACCAAACCGATGAAAGAAAACTTCAAAGTGACAAGAAACAATTTTAAAACTGCTTTGTTTGCCAAGCAAGGGATTCCAATAAAGCAGCCTTTACAAACTTGGCACTTCAGGTTTTTTGAAACACAATTATTTTAGCAAGAAGAGAAAAGACATTCTGGGAGGAAGAACCTACAGATTCCAGCTGCCCTCAGTGGCAGTCACACATTTTCTCACCTTCTGCTTGATCTTTAATGCAATGCTAATGGTAACAATTTCTTGCTGGGGCTATTACACACCAGCTGGCAGCAGCACAGCATGCTGCTCTACCCCCTGGCTAAGGAAAATCTGCACTTTCACATGCTAAACCTGAAGTCACAGGGGTTTATAGTAATCCCAGAAGTAAAGCATGAGATGTTCATCCCCCAAACCCCACAGAAACCCTACAGTGGTTTGCTCATCTTGCACTTTAATCTGTCACAGAAACACATCTCAGTGTTTGTATTCAGAGGACACCAAAACCAGCCCTGAGGGGCTCTGTAGCACTGACCAAAATGCACTCGGTGTTACTGGCAACAGAGCACTGAAATCTCATTTTCATAAACCACTGAATTACCAAACATTTTTTGGAGCGGGTTTCTACCCCAGTCCTCCCAGTTTGCTTTATGCAATTTGTTGACACTTGGATAAATCAGGCTGCTGGTTTATAAACACATTATTGGAGGCCTCAGCATCACTACCTTGCAGTAACTTTCTTTTGTGAATATACACAAAGTCCTGGTTACTGCAGGTGCTGCCAAATTTAAGGAACGGACTAAAAGTGTGGTTGATGGATTTTCCCTATTTCCCCCTTTCCCTCACTGCACTGGCAGAACAAACTCCAGAGAATCTCTCTCTATACCCTGGGCGTGTGCCCTTACCTGGCATTTCTTTAGGAATGCCACATGCCCAGCTTGCTATTTTGGAGTTGGATTTTTACCTTGTGTACATAAACACACTTGAAAACCTGCCCTAGTTTTCCTTGTCCCATCATCCAGAGTCACTGTTTTCTTGCTCTGCCCCACCTGGCACTACAGCCACAGCCAGGCAGGGGGAATGGCTCATGTTCCTTGTCCTCCATCCTGCTCCCAGTCCCACAGCTCTGGGCAGAAGGTCCAGGCCACCACAACAGCCAACACACCCTGCACAAACTTCTCCTGAAGTCCATGGATTTAATGGATTTCCATGGAAGTGGCTCCCAGAGCAAGATAAAATTGTACCAAAAATCAGAATTGTGCAGCAGACACAGAACCACTGAACCATTAGGGCTGCAAAAGCCCTCTAAGACCATCAAGGCCAACCATTCCCCAGCACTGCCAGGGCCACCACTGGCCCCTGTCCCCAAGTGCCACAGCCGTGTGTTTTCTGAACACTTCCAGGGATGGGGACTCCAGCACTGCCCTGGGCAGCGCTGCCAGGGCTTGACAGCCCTTTCCACGAAGAAATTTTCCCAATGTCCAACCTGCCCCTCCCCTGGCACAGCTGAGGCCGTTCCCTCTCCTCCTGTCCCTGTTCCCTGGGAGCAGAGCCCGACCCCCCCGGCTGCCCCCTCCTGTCAGGGACTTGTGCAGAGCCAGAAGGGCCCCCTGAGCCTCCTTTGCTCCAGGCTGAGCCCCCCCAGCTCCCTCAGCTGCTCCTGCTGCTCCAGCCCCTTCCCAGCTCCATTCCCTTCCTTGGACACGAACCCACAAGAATTCCCTGAGTAGCAAAAGCTGGAAAGCACAGCTGGACATCTCACCATGGAACACCAAGTTTCTGAAGCAACCAAAAACATCTTCCACAGTTCTGAGCACTGACTGCAACTGAAAATAAAGAGTCAGGCAGTGCAGAGAAGGAAAGAGCACAGTCACAGTCACTCCATGGAAATGTTACCCATCCTGTTTTGCTTATCTGTTATCTCATTTTATACATAAAAATAGGAAATATATACACAAAACCTCCCCACAGCCCCTGGGCTCTTTTCCAAAAGCATTTTAAACAATTTACAATCACTAATAAAAAGTAAGTCTCCAGAAAGTTCTTTTCTTTCTTTTTCATATGAACTTCCTTGCATTTAAGGTTTGTTGTTCTGGAGCACCTGCTTGTTTGTCACTAAATTACTTTGTTTCAAATGTGAGAAAGTCCCAACTTTCTTTCAATTTTCTCTTTTTCTCAAAAAGATGAGAACAAAGTGCTTCCATCTGATATTTAAGTGCTTAAGGCCTGTTTTTAGTTCTGTTCATGCAAACACACCTCAGACAGAAGACTCAAGCACATCCAGGTTTTGATGGCAAGTAAATTAAGTATCTGGAAGGAAATAAACGGGCAGTCCTATTGCAGAGGTTTCCATTAGGAGATGTAGAATAACTCCACAGTAATTCATTTGCCACAAAGCTGGGATTTCGCCAGCAATCCAAGACAAAGCTCGAGTTCAGTTGTATTTATTTGTGTCAAAACAGTCTGGCTACATTTCTATTATTTTATAGGGTTTCTCAGCAAGGAAAACACCACAATGGGCTGGGACTAGGTTGGAAATTTTTTGGCTTGGAAATGGAATCTGTGAAAAGCTGCAAGAAGAGGAGAATAAAGCTATCTTTTGAAACTTCACAAGCCAATGGTCACAGATGAGGGTCCTGTATTACTCAATGCCAGAAAAGTGCGGGGCACCCCTCAAACCTTGAAAAAGATTGGAACAGTTCCCTTTTCCAGCCTTCAGTCACTGCATGAAAAATTCAACTGCAATTAGCATTTAGTACAAAGCACTTTCTGTAGGCTGACAATAGGTAGCTAGACCACAAAGTGTACATAACAAGAATGAATCCTGTTTTAAAGAATTGCATGGTTTTTGTTAACAACGAAGGGATCCCCACTTTTCCCCCAGAAAATTCAAATACATCCAACTCCCTCTGCTTAGCAGCGTAAATCAAGAGCAAGGAAAACGAAGTTTAGATTAAAAAGCATCAGGGTAAGTTCAGGGACATGTTAAATGGAATTGCTTATTTTGCTGTTCCATTAAATAGGCAAGCTCAATGCATCTGACACCCAGACCTATTCTTTACGATCACTATTCACCATCAATCATTTAAGCTGTGTGTCAGACCTGCCTAAGTGAAGTGCCCAGTGCTCTGAATGACTCTGATGTGCACTTTGTGCTGGGAGGGACAGGAAAGATGAACTATTATATTACTAAATATCTTTGGGAAGAAAAAAAAAAAAAAATCTTCTCTGCATTACATAAATTTCCATGCCATTTCAGTTAATCGCCCAGTGCTGTGTACAGTGTGTACACTACAGCACGAGCTACTGTGCCTAAGGATAAAATATCAGGGAGGAGAAAGTACTGAGTCTTAGCTGAGATGATGTGACCTAAAGTATATGTTAAAACCAAACAGCACCATCACCTTCACATCTGCATGCACAGAGACAACAGTGGCTGATAATTAATGCAATTTAAAAAAAAACAGCTTTACAACCTTTGTCACAAGTTCTCATTAATTCCCTACCACTCCCTTCTCCCCTCCATCCCTGCCTTTCAGCAAGAGAGCAGAACAGCGAGGAAAAACACTGGTGGCATCATGTGCAGCCACCCCGTGCTGAAGAGCATTTCAGAGTTAACATTTTCTTACCTTTTATAGAAACCATGAAGAGGCTGGAGACATAAAAACTGCCAGTAATCCAAGCAGAAGGCCTTCAACTTCAGCATTTTCCAACGCTCCTGCTGCCGCGACCGTGGTCTGCAGCGAGCTTTGAGCAACACAAGACTTTTGTTGTTATGATTTGAATGACTCAAATCCAGCCCGGCACATTCGTGTCCCTCTGGCTGCAGCAGCGGAGTGTGGAATTGCCCCGCAGCCGGCGGGCAGCCCCGCACATGGCTCAGCACCTGCAGCCCCCGTGCCCCGCGCTCATACAAAGAGGCAGGCGCACAAAGGACACAAATTCATGGGCGCTCTTTGATCCTGCTCGCCGTTTATCTCTCCCAAAGTCCCCAATCCTACCGGGATCACTGGTATTACACAGAAACCCCACTCCTCCTTTTGGCTATTTTAGGCCATTCTGAAAACCCTCTGGACAAATAAGGTGGATATATTCCAGCTACGGGCTCTGGCGGACCTTTGGAAAGCATCCTTAGGGCTCCCAGAACTTCGGAAAATGCAGGCAATTAGCTCGATGGGCTCTGACACCAGTGCCCGGTACCCACAGCAGAGCTGTGATCTCAGCACATGGGGCTGCAGGCGCTTGCCCTTTTCCCTTTTCCCCCCTGTTAATCAGCTCCTCCTGTACCAGCACATCAGCTCCATTGTCTGCGGCACCTCGGGAACTGGGGGCTTCTTGTGAACGGGGAGGGGAAAAAAACGGAGAAAAAGAAAAAAGAAAAGAAGAAAAGAAAAGAAAAAAAAAAAAAAAAGGCAGGCAGGAGCTCAGACCCTCCCGCTCACACACCAGATTGTGCTTATCTTGTTCCCAACGCGCCGTGCCAGGGAGCTCGGGGGGAGGATGAACCAACCCCCGAGGCGCGGGGCGGCAGCGGGACAGCCCCGCGCGGGCACGGACGGACGGACGGACGGACGGACGGACGGACAGAGAGACAGGACAGACTGACAGCCGGCGGGGACGGACAGCCCCTCCGGGGAATCCCGGCGGAGCATCCCGGGGGATCCCGGGCAGCCGCAGCCGCTCCGCCGCCGGAGCCATCCCCGAGCGCAGGGAGCGGGCTGGGAGCTGCTGGGGCGGGCGGATGATGTCAAAATTAGCAGCATTTGCTATCTAAACCTCTGCTAGGCATAACAAAAGCGGACTGCTTTTGTTCTGAGAAGACAGGAACGCACATTTTAAAAAATTTCTATCTTTTACCGTGGCCCAATTCCACCACCTCCCTCCCCTCCCCCTTCTTTCCTCTGTATCCCAACGCACACGGGAACTGCCAAGGGTGAGAATCCTGGGATGGAATCAGAGAGGGCAGGGATAGGTTAGAGATTAGGGGGGGATTCCTCCCTGTGAGGGTGCTGAGGCCCTGGCACAGGTTGCCCAGAGAAGCTGTGGCTGCCCCATTCCTGGGAGTGTCCAAGGCCAGGCTGGACGGGGCTTGGAGCAACCTGGGAGAGTGGAAGGTGTCCCTGCCCATGGCAGGGGGTGGCACTGAGTGGGCTTTGAGGTCCTTCCCAGCCCAAATCAGTCTGTGATTACATGAATATCCCAAGTTGGAAGGGACCCACAGGGATCATCCAGTCCAACCCCTGTCCCTGCACAGACACCCCAACAATCCCATCCTGTTCATCCCTGGGAGCGTTGTCCAAACACTCCTGGAGCTCTGGCAGCCTTGGGGCCGTGCCCATTCCCTGGGGAGCCTGGTCAGTGCCCACCGCCCTCTGGGGGAAGAACCTTTTCCTGATATCCAGCCTAATCCTCCCCTGGCACAGCTCCAGCCCTTCCCTGGGTCCTGCCCCTGGTCAGACAGAAGGGATCTGTGCCCATCCCTCCACTTTTCCCATCTCACAGGATACTCTGAGTCAATCATAGCACAGAACTGCTCTATTGCAAGAAACATTACTGGCACAAGAAACTTCAATAGAAATTTATCACTTTTTCAAAATTTTTTGTTGCTATTGTTAAATAAGAAGTCCTAGAGGAGACTGACCAGTGCTTGTGTCCAGTTTGCAGCAAGTTTACCTTTCCAGGAACTACAATTTGGCTATTTCTCATTCTGTTTAGTTTCTGAAAATCACTAATAGTCAACATTTAGGCTATAGCTGGCAACAGTGTCAAACAGGTACAGAGGAACTTAAGAGTTCAACAGTTACAACAAGAAAACCAAAAGTAGAATCTGAAGAAAGACTTTAAAAAACCATTCTGGCACTTGGACAAGTTTTTAAAACAAAACCAACAATCAACTAACCAAACCAAAAAACCCCAAGTAAACAAAAACCCCATAAAGCACCCCCATAATCCCCTCCCCAAAAAGCCACAAGAATTTTAACACTGGTTCAAAAACATGAAAACCAAACCCCTAAACCTTAACCTGAGGCTCTTTTCCACGTAGACCTATCTAGTTCCCCAAGTGCCTGGATAATAAGCTATATTTAGGGATCTATATAAGCTATATTTAGGGTTTCTGGTTTTACTCCTTGTCACTGTTCAGTTATAGAAGTGTCTTGTAACTTCTTAGAAAACTGCTTTGTGTAAGTTAAATCAAATGAGATGATAAATATATCTGAGTAAGAATTGGCAGTTTCTTTAGTGAAGTAAAGAAATCAGTAGGTTACACCTAAAGAGCATTCAGCAGTGTCACACTTTGTGTGGTATTTCCCTAAAACCACATTGTACAGGACAGGGCAAGTGGTGGGAACAAACAGATCATGAGAAAAGCAACTTGCAGGAAAAAATGGGTTTGATTTGGACCTTTAAAAGAATAATTTATTGTGAAGATTCTCTTTCAAATGTCCAGTTCCCTGTGCTGCCTGCACTAAATTTGCTGGGATTTCTTTCAGATCAGCCCCAGAGCTGGTGATTCCTAAGCAAACACAACTGGATAGCTGTGAGAAGCAACATTGCCCCCCAACAGCATTAAACACTGCCCAAACTCAAGCCTGTTTCTCTTCCTGTATCCATATTCCCGTGGGCTTCGTTAGCTTGGCAATTTCCAAGTCATGGTGAGGATATTTAGATTTTCGTATGAAAAATCTTTCATCCCAACTTTTCATCCCCTGTTTTTATCTAAAGAGGAGCTGAGGAAAGGCCCTTGAGACTCAGTGAACTGCTGGTGAGCCCCAACCTCCTGGCACTGCCTCCTGCCTTGGGTTTGGCCATTTGTGGTGGTGCCAAGAGGGTAACAGGAAATCCTTTTTCCTTTGTTTCCAAGAATAAATGGCACAAAAAAAAAAAGATTTTCCCTGGGGGAAAATTTTTGTGTCTAATTTTCTTGATATTCCTTTAAAAAAAAAAAAAGAAAAAAAAAAAAAAGATTTTCCCAGTGGGAACATTCTTGCGTCTAAGTTTCTTGATATTCCTTTAAAAAAAAAAAAAGAATAAAAAAAAGAAAGAAAAAAATGATATATGTTCCACAACCAAGGACAGCTATTGCCAGGATCAAGGAAAAAGGGGAAAACCAGCCTGAGACAAGTAAGCCCAGGAGACGCCAGCCAAAGACTTGATCCTGAAATGAGACTTTTCAGAAAACTTATCCTTTGTCTCTTCACATACTGCAAAACAATTTCTTTCCCACCACCACATCCTTTCCATTAAAAAAAACCCCAACTATTTATCACCTTAATGATCTATTCCTAAGCAGTGGGCTCTCGGTGCATGGAAGCCATGCACCCATGGATTTCCTGACAGCATCCAACACCGATTATCCCCCACTGCATGCAGAGAAAATGCTAATTAGGACTTTTGCAAATGAAAAGCCCCATGCTCTCAACACGTTCTTCATTTTCACTTGTCTTCCAGAGGAAAACAACAAAGAAAATTAAACTTCATCTCACGCTCACCCGGGATATAGAACCGGTTCTTTCAGAAAGGCATTTACCGAAACCTTTGACTTAGAATTCCCAGGCCTAATACAAGTAGGGATTTTTGGATGTGCTGCAGCTCCAGCATTGGAGCCGTGAGCAGTTTGCTGAGAGTTTCTGTAGTCACCCAGAGTTCAGCCCTGGCGCTGGGAGAGGAGCCTCTGACAAGGCTTTCAAAAACAGCCACTAAAAAAGGGCCAAGTGAAAATGGAACATTGCACCACCTTCTCTTTTAGGGTGGTGTTCTTGCCAATCCCTGTAGCTCTGAGGCTGGAGGAAAACAATCCACTGAGGAGGGAGAGCGTTGTATAAAATAACCCCGGCATGAAGCCAATGCCTCCTGGAGCTCCTGGTGATGTCAAAAGTGGGGGGAGATCAGGAAAATTGGCTTGTCTGGTGACAATCTTTAACCCTTCACAAAATATACACATATACCGAACTACTGCCATTTACTTACTTAAACACTTTTATGAAATGCCAGGAACATTCCCGAAAAATATTTCACTTGCCCAGAAAAACAGTGTATCCCCCTACCCAGGTGAGGCACAGAAATTGTAACAAGAAAATTGTTTTCCACAAGTCTTTCAAGCCTCCAGAGTGAAATCCTTCACTGGCCACACACAAAAACTTTGTGGTAGCCACTTGTGTATTGTGGAGCTCGGGAATTCCATAGGACCCAGAGAGTGTGGTTCCCACAGTCATTCCATGATACCCTGCACACATCACATTAAAAAGTGGGATCATACAGGGAATACAGACCAGGTGCACAAACCAAGGGCTTGGGAAATCAAATAGATGCTGAACTAGTTCCCTAACCCTAAACCTAGCCCTAAATGTAACCCAAGCCTAACCCTTCCCCACCAGGGCAGGTGGAAGAACCGTGTTCACACGGAGCCCTCGGGCTTGGGGACACCCTGGGGACACCCCAAGGTGTTGGTGACATCCTCTGCAGAGGTGCCCAGAGGGTCAGGGACATAAATCAAGGGCTCTCCCCTCCATGTTAACTTGAAGGGAAGCTCTGCTGCCTAGAGACCCTCCAGGAACTCAAAACAAAGTGATTTGGCTTCAGGCAGCTCTCAGAGTTATGCACTCCCCCACAGATGAATACTCATCCTCATCTGATACTACCCTTTATTTTTGGTCATTAAGCCACTCAGCTGCCAAAGCATCCATGGAGAAGGGTGGGAAGAAATTTGCTGTTCTCTGAATCCTGACTGTCCTTTCTGCACATCTGTTCCCTGAGCTCACACAACCACTGGTTGATCAATTTGTTACAGAAGATGACAAATCCACCCCAAAATATCTACAAAGCTTAAACATTTAAATTTCTACATGATTTGAAACAGGTCTGGCAATTCAACACTCCAGAAGGGCCACAGAAAGGTTTAGGTATTAGGAAACAAAATATTTTCAGATGCCAGCTGAAAGCTGACAGAGGCCAACTCAAAATATCCAGAATAAATATTGTGCAGGCTATGAAAGAAATTGTGCCAACCAATATATGTATAAAATATGTCCAATTTTACTTATTTTTCTCTTTATAATGGACATAAGCCGATTTTTCACATTAACCTTTATTCTTTCCAGATTTAGAAAAGTGGTTCTTTGAGGGCAAACATACCTCGTTGACGGGGACAGGAAATTTTTTGAACAAAATGCAAGAAAAGTAGCCTGACTAGGAAATACCTGACAGAACACTGAGTGGGTCCATATTATTTGGTACATCCCATTTTATGGGTCATTCAAAGGCCAATTTGCTCAACAGGTTCATGAGAACACATTCACTAACAAGAAGTCTTCTATCATCTTTCATTGTACTTAAAAATAATGGTCTTAATTTTGTCTAATCACAGCTCCAGAACAGGCTTTTTTGACCTGCTGAAGGGGACTAGATGTCACTTGTTCTTCACTTTAACACTAAGAAGATTTCACAGGTTTATCTGATATAATCTGAACAACTTTCCTCAAGGTCTCCTCTATTTTACTCCAGAGTTTTTAAACTTCACAAAATTATTGAATTTGTAATGAAGGAGTAGCATTTTTTACATCCTCATTTGGTAACCCCCAGATATTATTTCAGCCCAGTTCTCAAAATTCAAAAGGACTTACTGCATGCATCTAATCCTTCCCCATCCTCCTCACTGATACCTCCCATGGAAAAAAAATCCAATGGAAGAAAAACCATTGTAATAAAATCTATTTGCAGCCTGGAATAGAGGTGGCAGCAATCCCTGGCTCTGGTAAATCACACACCAGCTACATGATGCTCTTAAAATAAGTTTGCAGAGGAGCAGGGCGAGGGGAAATTGGGATTTTTTCCCGCATTGTCCTCCCAGACAAAGGCCCAGTGTTCCCATCACACTGGGAATGGGAACGGGAACAAAGTACAGTCAGGACTGAGCGTGGCCCAGTGTTGCTGTGCTGGGGACAAAGAGGATATCACAACATAGGGGGTGGGTGCTTAGGAAATGGTAATAAGGCAAATGCTTCACTATGAGAAGACTTTACACTGGATAATAATGGAAGATTAATTACAGAGGGCCTTCAATTTGAATAAGGTTAAACAGAACAGCTCCCACTGTTTTGTTCCAGCAAGGTTAAAACGACATAATGTGGGAAAAAGTCACATCCTCAACCCAGAGCATCTCCAAAGGAAGACTTGTACCAAAACAACTGTCAACTTGAGAGGGAGGGACTCTGCCCCAGCTTTATCAAAGGAAGTCTGTGCCTTTGATGCACTTTTCAGTGTGCAGGGATGAGAATAAAAGATGCAAGGTACACATTTGATATGCAGTGTTAACAGGGCGAAGCATTTCTTTCTAAATTGAGTGATCAAAGTGAAATCCCAGTTCGGGCAGTGCCTCCTGTGACAGAGCTCTCTGAAGTTGGGACTTGTGCTTTTATCAAAATGCTGAGCCACAGAAACAGGAGTGACATCTCCACGCAACTGTGCCCCAAAGCAGCACAGAACTGCCAGGACAGGTCAAATGTTTCCAGCACAAGGGTTGTAAAAACCTGAGAGAGAGGTGGTTTGGGCACAAACACACCTTCCCTCCCTCCCTCCCCTTCATGCTCCTCCAAGAACAAACACAGGGTTTGAAGCTAGAACTGAATTTCAAGCTGGAAATCCTGGAAAAGAGCAAATGATCCACTCTTAGAAAAATCCAGCTATTTGGTCAATGCCTTTGCTGTGTGTGCATTGCAAGGTAAAGCTGTGTGATGTGCAGTTGATAGAGAACAGGGCATTTCTGTTAGTTCAAACCTAAAACTACATCTATTTTTACTACAGTACCTGAGTGGATCAGTTGAGACGCTGCTTCCTGTTTCCAATGAAGTCCTGAGGTGACAGCAAAAGAATAAAATTATACAGTATTAAAGTATAAACCAAGTTAAAAGCATAAACTATTCAAAAATGCTATGTCCTTAAACATCATCAACTTTATATTTTCTTCCTTCTTACTGACATTTCAGAGTACTTAGCATGCCATTAAACATGAGAGGAACAAACAACCCAAACCAAACAAAAAACCCAACAGACCTTTCCTAGACTAGAGGAAGTGGAATTAGAGGAACATGTCTGAATTAGTCACAAAGTGATCCATTTCCAACATTCTAGAAGCAGTCTACCCTTCTGCATCTGAGTGAGCCACAATACTTTGTCCTAGGAACGACACAAGTCCTGCTGTGGGTACCACTACACTGAGCATTTCCAGAACCTCTCCTGCCTTCAGCCTTGCACGGGGTGCACTCAGCAGGAAAATCCCAGCTCAGTCCCCGTTTTGGTGCAGGGACACAGTGGTAAATACATGCCACAAGTGCCCTCCCCAAAGGACTGGTGGGGTGACACAAACCCAACCACCATCCCAGGGAACAGCACTTGCAGCTTCCAAGGACAGACTCCTGGCCACATTGCTTTCATCCTCAGCACTGAGCAGAACTGGCACAGCTGCAGGGAATGGGAACCTGGGCTGAATTCTTCTGGCACAGCCTCCTGCAGTTGAATCCTTCCCTGGAATGACTGTGGGAACCACACTCTCTGGGTCCCTGGTGCTCTGCTCACACCGGGCATCCCATCACCTCATCTGCCCAATAACACAACAGCTCCTTCTACAGGCTGTGGCTTTGTGCTCTCTACCCAAAAAGGCACCTATGGGGTTGTCCTGCAGAATTATTGCAGCAGAAAGCTCAGCTGAGACATTGTAAGTCCTGAGGAAGTTCTCTAATTTGAGCAGCAATATTTTAACTGCAGTGTGGTGCTACTAATTACCCTTGCTCTCACTGAGCATGACTCCAGGTTTATTATAAACATATATATACATAAAACACAGAGTTACATTTTTAGGGTGAAGCCAGTTTTCCCACAGGCTGCAGTAAAACATTAGCCAAAGCATCATCATTTTTAAAGGGTTACCTCTCCATTTATATCCCTTACACATATGGCCATAGATCAACCTTTGCTCACATAGCCATAAACATGTATGGTCTGTGGAGGTTCATAAAATTCACATCAGAATTGCATTAGTTATATTTACAGTGGGTATTCATAAATCAGTGGCAAACCTTTACTTTTAATCCCAAGATTACAAACATGTTTACAAAAATAAACAGAGTGGTGTGAAGGGAGGAGGCCATAAAAGCAGCAAGAATCAGCTGTACAGGAATGGAAACAAAACATATTGTCCAAATGGCTTTTAACTAAAGCACTAAAGCTTTAAAATAGCTTTGGGGAGCTTATTCCACCCTATAATTTGTTTGCTTCCACAGTTCAAGATTTGTGAATAGTGATGAATTTTGAGGGGGTGGCTTACATATGTCGGCTTTGTGGCTGGGTGTTGGTTTAACAACTGAACTTCATTTACTGGTAATTAAGTTCCCTGCCTAACACAGTGTGCTGTGGGAGTGCCAGCCTGCTCCCTCAGTGGGGCTTTTTCCCTTCCTTTTAACCCAGACCTGCAAAAAAATCTTCCCTCAACAGTTTTGGCCCCTCGTTCTATAAATAAATATTTATCAGACACCGTCTTTGTGCAGCAGCGGTGCCGTGCATACAGAGGAGATGCTAATGAGCAGTGATTAGCCTCAACCCCAGCACACCCTTGACTGTGGGGCCGACTGACATTGAGCACTCCTGACCCCGGGGACTCCTCACACAATCCCAAAGAGCAGGATTACAGCTTCATTAAGAATCCTTGTTTTTCCTCCTGAAGTCAGGTGTCCAAGACAGCCCCCAGCACCCAAAACCTCCACTTAGGAGAGGCACACACACACACACACATATATATATATATATATATGTATTTACATATAGGAAAAAGCACAGCTCTCAGCAAAAATACCCATCTTAGAGTCATAAGTCTCAGATTCCTGAAGAGTGGGAAGGACCTCCAAGGTCATCCAGCTCAGCCATGAACCTGGCACTGCCAAATCCACCACCAAACCGTGTCCCCTCAGCACCACATCCGCACATGTTCTGAACACTTCCAGGGATGCCGATTCCACCACTGCCCTGGGCAGCCTGTGCCTTTCAGTGAAGAAATTTTTCCTAATATCCAACCTAAACCTCCCCTGGTGCAACCTATATATGGGTTTTTTAGGTGAAGATCAGATACAGAAACAGTGTCAAAGACAGGCAAAGCTACTGGAGCTGAAGTGGAGGATGAGATCCCCACACAGATCACTGTGGGGAGCAAGATGGAAAACAAGACACAGAGGAGGGCTACACACCCAGAGAGGTGACAGCCCAGCCTTTCTACCTGGCCACCCACCCACAGCCTCAACTTGGCATTGTGGAAAACCTCAGGAGTGGTCTGACAACATGAAAACCAAAGTTTAGGGGCCAAAAAAAACCCCCAGTAGAGACAGGAGAAATCAAATTTAAAATCTACTGAAAGATCTGGATTTGGGGTACAGGAATGAACAGAAGTAGTTAACTCCTATTGAATTTACAGAATAACTTTAGTATAATCACATAATCACTCCCCTTCTTTCTTTCCAGCTAAAATCCCATTTAAATATTTTGGTTTCTTTCCCAACTGCTCAAAGATGGAAAGTTAATTTAAAATGTAAAAATAACCCAGATTCTGAACACAATGTCATTAAAGCCACAGCAAGCAAAATATCTCATTGCACACAGAGTCACTTCAGCAATAATAAAAATATCTCTCATTTAGCTTACTTCAAAATAAGGTTTGTTTGGCTTCCTTTGCTTTTTAACAAATTAACTGGACAGGAAAATAAAATATTGCGCTGCTCTAAAGAAAGTGAGCAGGAAGGTCTGACAATCCTGTTTATTCCTAATGGGCACTGACTCAGAACATTTGTAGCCCAGAAAGAAGGACATACACTATCTAATGATAAAGCCATTAAAAAGATACTATTAAAATATAATAGACTTGTCTATATATGTACATTTCCATTGGTATTAATAAAGATATTTTTTTTAAACCCCAAAGTATTATTAACTGCAGAACTATGCCCAAGGCTTTGAGTGAAAACTGAGCTAAGACAGAGCAGGACTTGAGAGAACACAAACTGCAGAACTGTCTTGTATTATCAGGGAATGCTCCAAACCACCCTGTGGGCTGTTTTGTATCTCCAGTTTGTTTCCATGGAGTTTGCAAGGTCCTTCTAGGTGGGGAGTAGAGGAAATGTGCCCCAGTTCCACTGATGACTCAGTTGGATGACATCTCTTAGTCATGTAAATTCCTGACATTTCAGGGAAAAGGCAGAGGAAGAGTGGCATGAACTGTAACTAAACTGGGCACACAGTGGCATTATTTACTGCTAAGGTGGTCAGCATGGAACCTGAATAATGTGTGTAATTGTTGGTAATAACAACTGCTTTCAAGGCTAAAAGGATTATCCAAAGTATGGAGATCCACAATTCCTGGATGACAGGCTTGCCTGGAGCGTCCGTCTATGTCCATCAGCACGGGAATCATGACTTGCCCAATTCTGCAGTGCATCATGCAGGAGAAAATACAAATATTACCAAGAAATCATTGCTCTCAAACTCAGACAGCTGTTGGCTTATTCAGTAGGCTTTAGGCATCCACAGACAAAAACTATAAACACAATTCTAGTCAAGAGCTCTGTCCTGGAGCACAACACAAGGCCACAGGCTTTAACTCTTGTTATTGGCACTGCATGGTGAGCAAACAGCATTCCCAACATTTGGGTTATCTAAAAGATCTTATTCCACAATGTTCTGGCAGATTTAAGTGACACTCTTGGTACCTTGAGCAATGATACAAAGTTCTACTAAACTAAAACGTTTGCTTTTTTTGTGATGAAAGGAATTCCTTTTCATAAATACAAAAATCAGTATAATTGAAGATTATTTTGGAAATAGTCTAAGATGGAGTTCCTTACTGTAATAGAGAGGGCAGGGAATGAGCACTGTGGAACTGATAACCTGCAGTGGTGCCTTGCCCAGCTGAGATAGCAGACGAGGAGTGTTACTGATCTGGGCCTGTTCAGAGACCTCCACCTCCTGTCCCTCCACGTGGAGCAGTGACAGAGTGAACCACTGAGGTGTTTGGAAGATGTCAACGTGACTGCAGCAGCCCCAGGGTGACAGAGCCACACAGAACTGTGCTCTTGCTGAGATGGATGAACAGGAAAAGTCCTTCCACAGCCCAGCCCCGTGTCCACGCATCGGCCTTGGTTTTCAACTCTCTTGGTGGAGGGCAGAGTTCTGTGGAGGTTCTGAGTGGGCTGAGTGGATACTCCTGTGGGAGCCCCCACACCGTGATGGCTCAGCCCAGCTGCCTCCCCTCCTCAGGGTCCCCTGGGCAGCTCCCAGCCCTCCGGGCTCAATTTGCCTGGATAATGCTGAGCTGGGGCAGGAGAGTCCATTCCCATCAGTGCAGATGGCTGCAACTGCTTCATTAGCTGTTCACCAGAGGACAGAGGAGACCCCAGCACTACCTCTCCTGCTGCTGGCAGAGGCTACAAATAACCACACAGCACAAGCAGACATCGTGCAAGCAGCCAGAAAAATATCCAATTTGAGAAAAGCCAAGATATTCTTCTGGCATGAAAACGCACAGTGGTGACAGATGAAATAATTGCAGCTGAAGCAAACCCCCAGCTTGATCCCAAATAAAGACTGCTTAAATATATCATCTTTTGGCTAAGAAGGGAAATTCACTTGGAGCACCAGAGGACAAAGATATGCTGTCTGCAAACAGCACTCGGAGGGGGTGTGAGGGGAAAAGGCAGCTCTGAGCTCCGTCAGACCCTCGGTGCTCGCAGCAGTGTGGTACTGCTTCTTTCTCACACTGAGGGAAGGAATGCACAATAATGCATTAAATATTTAAGACCCTGTCTGGGGTGTTGCTCAGTGCATAATTGCTGCCTGGCACAGTTTCTTCCTAGGAGCTGGCAGCACATGGAAGAAAGGGAAACCTGCTCACTGCAGGCTGGTGCTGTGATACTCCCCATGTTCACACACAAAGGAGGAGCAAATTATTTCTTTCTATTCCAAAGTGCAGCTTCACTAAATGGAAGTATTTACCCCTGCCTGAGGATGGTCTGACACGCCATGGATCCCAGTTTCAGTGCTCCATGTGGAAGGTCAGCCCAAAGCATCTAATCCCAACAGGCAAAAAGAAGGTGATGGAAGGATCATACTCAGCCAGGACACCCCATCCCTCAGAAGCAAAACTGGAAATTGTATTCCAGCCATTCAAAGAAAATCATCCCTTCATATCCCTTGGCAGAGATCTGCCAAGGCATTAGGAAGGACACATTCCCAAAAAAGCCCGAAGTGCCCTGAGCCCAAGGGACCCAGAGACTGGCTTCTGTCACCCTCCTCTGCCTGATCTCCCAAACAAATGGCCCTGAAGAAACAAGCTGTGGGAAGTTCTCATTTGAATATCATGGAGCAGAAAGTAATGAAGAGCTTGGTCTCCTCCCAGAACTCGGAGGACTCTGATGGATGTGTGGCTGGAAGCCCTGCAGTGATGCCGCTCTGTCTGGAGCGTTGTTTATCAGACGTGCAGCCGTGCCCTGCATTAATTAGTGCAACACCAGGGAATCAAGGCACTGCCAAGCACCAGAGGCAGGCAGTGCCTGCCTTCCCCCTATCCCATGGCCGTGCCATGGACCACTGCCAGCCCAGGTGGCCTGGATGGATGCTCTGATGCTCCTCTGACGCGCTGCTCCCACCCCCTCCCTGCCCTGCCATGGTCCCCTTCCCGGGGACGCAGCGTGGCAAAGCAGGGATGGAGCACAGGCAGAAGCTCCCAGGGAAGCTGGAATGCCTCTGGCAGCTGCATTCACACCCAGATCCAATTCAGAAAACCTGTCTCACTGTAGATCTGAAAGTGGAGCAGCCCCACTCCAGAGGATTCCACAGGATGCGTGGGTAAGTAGGGCAGAGTGAAACATCACTCAATTGATACTAATCATTGGAACAAAACCTGAAAATACACTTTGGATTAAGTGTTTCTTTTGGGCAGACAATTTAATAGCTCTGCTCAAAGAACTGGCACTGCTCACCTACAGAAAGGCAGGTTCAGGACTAGGAACTTTAAAGAATACCACAGAAATTCCTGCTTCTAATTTTCTCTTCTCATACATTTTTTTCCAAATATTTTAATGCACCATTTAGACAAGAAAGTATTTAAACACGTGTTTAATGCTGCTTTTAGAAATAAAAAGCTTTCCTTGCTTGGGGCTTGAGTGACTTGCATTCCCAATGCTGGGAATGTGCTGGACCCCCTGCTGGGTCTAGAGTGCTCCCAGCATTGGGAATGGACACTAGCTCCAAGCTGGAAAGCTCCTATCACCTGTCCTTAGAGCACAGTTTGTTTTCCCAGGGCGCTAACACAGAAGTGTGTGCCCAAACACTCATTTTTACAACATGCTTTCGAAATCAAAATATAATCACAGTATCTCTAAGAGATTTTAGATCTATAAGAAAAGCAATGTCTAGGAAACAAAGCCCGACATGAGCCTGAAAGCCAGAAGGAAATAGCCAGACTAGCAAGGCTCAGCTGGCTTCATTAATTTCAGAACACTGTGCAAAAGTAAAATTGAATTTCTGTGCAGACACAACAAAATTGCATTAAATAAAACCCATTTGGGGCTTGCAAACTCGGGGCCTGCATTCCTAGGGGAATCTGCAGGAGTAACAACAGGGGGACTTGGAGGAGTTTCTTTTAGTAGAAACGCTCGGATTTCTGGTTTGTGGTAACACACTGGACAGTGAAAATATTACTTGAAAGATTAACTTCAAAAAACTGCCACCGGCTAAATTGACCCCAGCAGTAACCCTAGAGCTTAATGGCCCTGTCATTTAGGATTTCACTGCTGTGTATTAGAGCTCACACCCATCATTTCTGCCTTGTACTCAGGCAGCCCAGCCTTCTGCTGGGTTTTCCAAAGGAGCTGCAAGTCCCCAAGCCCTGAACTCTGAGAAGAAATATCTTTATCAGGGCCCCACCCCCATGACAAGCAGCAGTTTAGAATTTATTATCTGCTGAACATCTACTCAGCACTGTTTTTCAAGGTGCTATCTTGCCAGAGGAACTGATTTCATATTGAAATATTGCAGTGATGTGGGTTTGGCTTTGTTAGAAGTGAAGCCCATCATTTAAGTTGCACTTATTCCCAGAGTTACACAAAGATCAGATGTTTATTAACAAGCCTCACTACTGTTTGCAGCTCAAATTTAGAACCATGAAAACAAAACCAACCCGTACACGCGACGTGGGAATTGAGGTTTTCCAAAGAAGGAAGAGAAAGAGCGTTGTGATAGCAGCAGCCAATTGTATATAACTCAACTGGAAGGCATTAAAGCTTCCAGATCTCTGTTTAATCCCCTGTGAGGCCAAGGTCCAGCCTGCTAATGTAATCCGAGAGCTGAAGTGTTTGAAAACGTCTTGTTCAACAACATGGCTGGACAAACTTGCTCTCCCCCAAAAGTTCTCACCAGTGTCCCTGGCCAGCAGCACCTTCCCCTTTTTGTTTGTGTATCATCTGCAAAGAAAGTGATGTTTCTGAGAGCCACAGATCTGAAAATACTTGGACATCATGTGTAAGGTTCCTTGATTGCTGAGAATGAAGCAGAGAGCACCTGAGTGCTCTCTTCTGTGTGTCTGCTCCCACGGGGTGAGCAAGATCACAGCAGACAGCCCAGCAGCCTCAGCACAGACAGAGGACACCCTGCACAGGTCCCCAAGCCAGCACCCACCCAGGGACCACAGACATCCCAGCTCTCCAAGCATCCTCACGTGGCATTTGAGATCACCTGACTGAAAACCAACAGAAAACAAAGGCTGTTGAGGAAACTTGAAATGGATGTGTAATTTAAAATGTGTTTGAATCTCATATGTCCATTTGTCAGCTCTATCACTGTCCTCCCAAAACAGCTGCCAGCAGCTCTGTGCAAGGGATGCAGCAGAGGGTAAAACCTCATCGAGTTGAACATGAAATGAGCACACCCCAAATTGGCCACATCATATTCTAAACCCAGAGACTTAGGACTTCATCACTGAAAGCTGAGACTGTTCCTGCTGGCTGTAAGTGCTGCAGGTGTGTTGAAGCACACAGTGACAGCTCAAAGCCTGGCAGACCTGCTGGCACAGAGCAGGGCACGGCTGCACCTCAGGGGTGGCTCAGGGATAGGTTCCACTGCACTTTTCCCATGGTTTATAGGCTACAGGTTTGTTTCTCACCTTCCCATCAGCAGCCCTTACATGCCCAGTTCAGAGTGAGTGCTGGGGCACGCCTGCGGCTGGAGCATCTCCCTGCACTCTGCATCCTGCAGGTGCTCACACAGGACAGGAGAACAGTGGGGCTGGAGAGGAGCCTTATTCCCTGTCCCAGATCCACAGGCAGCAGGAGCCCAGCCTGCCCAGCCAGGGCCCATTTATCAGGTACCATGACAAAGGCATTCGTTCTGCAGCTCTCCAGAACCATCAGCATTGCCGTTTCACAACTCACATGACTTCCAGCCTATTTCAACACATCCACTTGCAGTCCATGAATATTCCCCTGCACGTCAGGGGTATTTTTCTGTGATCACCCAGCACTTCACAGGAGCAGCACATTACAAGATACTACGGATCAATGAGCATCCCTCTTTTGTTTCCCAGGAAATGTACAGAATTACACACGCTGTTAAGTGGATTCAAAGACCTACAATCCATATGCGATTCCCCTATTATTCAGTAAAGCTGCATCTATTATCTTAATCCCATCATTTCTCAAAAGGAAAATTGACAGAGATATTTCAGATAAGCAGATCCAATGATTTAAATTCTAGTGCACTATATCAGCCTGTCAGAGGTTATGATGCTTCTTTTTGAAGACAGAAAACAACCTCTTTATCACTCCACATGCACAGTCAATGTTTCAGTGATCCCACTCCTCTGCAGGCTCAAACCTACACACTGAAAACAGGGTTAGACTTTTTAAAAAGCGTCATTGTTTTCTGGAAGCAAAGGCTTACAAACCTAAGTTAAATAACATGCAATTAGCAAACTAGCACAGAATCCAAACCCAAACCCAACTGGAGCTACGTCAGCAGGTCTGTGGCCAAACAACAAAAAGTGGGGTTAGTGGTGTCTGTGCTGGGAGCAGCATGGGGAACTACAGAGCAACCTCCTCAGCTGAAAGGAAACAGGATTTTTCAGCTAACTGGCAGTTTAATTTTATCAATTTACTGTAATAATAATTTTAACTCTCTTGAATTTTCATACTAAAAGGAGCCAGTTCAAACCACCATAAGATGACCATGTGCTTTACACAGTTTAAGATCTCCCAAGCGTTTCCCATATTCATCCTAAGTTCCAAACAGCATTTGCAGTAGAACAGTTCAGGGTGCCTTTGTACCCATGAGAACTTGTGCAGCTTCAGCGTAAGCCCAGAAACCAGAATATGCAGTCCCAGATGCATCCACAGGTTCTGGCTGCCCTGTGGATGCAGCTGGACATGTTTGGAGACCAACCATACCTGGGAAATGCTCTGTGTGTGCGTATATAAACACACAATACTCAAACTGCTTGGCAAAGCCCTCAAAACACACAGAAAGTGGAAGGAAAATCGCAAAGTAAGTTTTAAATGAGTCTTCCCAGTTCCTCGATTTCACCCAAAGGCCACTTGCCCATTTAACTTCTCCTTAGCAGAGAATTAGGTGGAACAAACACCTGGCAGGAACTTGCATATCTGGCTGGGGGAGGCACCACTTCACCTCCAGTTTTAGCCTTCAAAGCCCCACCTTTTACCAGTCGCAGTTTTGACAGACAAAG
This sequence comes from Atrichornis clamosus, assembly GCA_013400975.1. Taxonomy (NCBI): domain Eukaryota; kingdom Metazoa; phylum Chordata; class Aves; order Passeriformes; family Menuridae; genus Atrichornis; species Atrichornis clamosus. Next base: position 153,105 of record WBMZ01008948.1, read on the forward strand.
CATCTTACACGGACACTAATAAAAGCTGCCTCCCAAATGTTCCCACTGCTGGCTAAGCTAAATGTGGTTTTCTGCAGGTGGACTGAGTGTTGTGGGCAGGTCCCAAATGGAACTTGAAAGCCAAGCTCAGCACTCGTTTGGCCTCATCTGGAATAAAGCCACGGCCTTCCTGCTGCTCCACTACACACCTGAGCCTTCGCCTCCCTGCTTGCTCTCTGATCATCCTTCAGTCTTTGATGGAAAACATCCAGTGAGTTGATAATGCCTTTGCTCAGTTGGTTTCAGTTTTACTTCTAAAAGCAGTGGCTGTTTCCTTGCCTTAGCCCTGGCTGTTTCCTTCCCTCGAAGCACTGAAGTAATTGAACCAAGGCCTGCCACTGTCCACGTCTCCCTTGGAATCCGGCATAAAATTAAACACAAAATTTCCACTGAGCTCCCTAAAATCAAAAAGAAGAACAATTTCAAAAGATGATTCAGTAATAAAGTTCTAAACAGAAGACATGTCCTGGTGAGCTTCTGAAGAGCTCCAGACATGTGGAGAACACCTCAATCCCAGGCTGGATGCTGGAGGCACCTCCAGCACTGTGGGAAGTTGAGAGTGGCTGGCACAGCTGAGAGTTCACCCTAACCAAAAACACAGAGAAATGGCCCAAATCAGACACCCCGTGGCCCACAGCAAACAAACTCGTTTGTCAGGGCCATCTGCCACGTCCCAGGGACGGCCCTGGGAGAGCTGCCCACGCTCCCCAGTGTTGGGAGACAGCTCCTGATTAATAACACTCCTTGTAGGGTGACAAAGGAAAATGATTGGAGGAACAGTCCCCGATCAAGATTAATTATCTTACTACCCCAGCCCCTGGCAAAAGCTTGTCATAAAGCAGCAATTACAACTAATTGAATTCTCCGTAAAGATGAATTTAATTGAAGAGAGCAAGATAGATTTCAACGCTATCTCATTTTCAGGTGTGCAATGCTCCAGTGATTGGCTTTGGAAAAAAAAATATTCAGAGGTGAATGAGATGTGACATAATTTCTTTAGGAAAAAATGCTTACATTAACGGGTCATAAATTGGGTTGATTTTATGCATTTGTTCTGTGAATGCATCAGCCAAAGATCACTAAATGCCAAAGAGCATACCAATAACATTTTTTTAAAAAGCACTAAATACTTCAGTGGGTATGGAATGAAAAGGACTTGCTTGGGACACTAGAAATTCGAAAGTGACATATTTTTCATTATATTGTGTACACATTTTCACTGGAATATGGAAAGCAAACATAAATCAAAGGAATGGCTTTTGGTTATTTGAAATTCCAGCTTCCCAGCTTGTTTAGTAAGTACAGATAATTATTTTCAAATTTTCTCAAATCTCATCACCAGATCTAAAGGGAAAACAGCAACAGCTGCATTTTACAGAAATGACTGAGGTAAAACATTAATAGCAGATCAAGATGTTAGCTGGACACAGAGAAGGAGCAAGTTTTGGAACTCACACCCATATTTCACATGGCACCTTTAGTTCAGAGAAGCTTTAATACCCAAATGTTTGCTCTGCACTTACTATGGAACCAAAACACGCTGGATGGGGCCTGAGCACCCTGATCTAGTGGGAGGTGTCCTGCCCTTGGCAGGGGGTGGGTCTGGATGATTTTTAATGTGTCCCTTCCAGCCCAACCCATGCTGTGATTCTGTGTTTCATGCTAGCTTAGCTGCACAGCTACTCCCTCTTTCTGACCCTGTAGCCTTCTGTTCCTAAAACCAAAAGTGACTGGCTCTGCCGAGTCCCTCCCATGCCCAGGAAGGTCCCCAAGGTCTCTTTGGAGGGTCAGTGACTGGACATCTCTCGGTTACAGGGAGGGAGCTGCACGGCAGCTGGGCTGAGTCACAAAAGGTCAGCTCGTGGCCGGGAGCAGGAGGCTGGAGTGGATCCAGACACAGCCAGGAAAACTCTCCCTGAACTCATTAATGGCATTTCTCCTTGTGGATGGACTCAGTGCAGTTCTGTCTCTCCTCATCCATCCATTTGTGTCAGCTCAGCAGAACGAGCAATCCCAGATCCCAGCGAGGAACTGGGCCCTAGGGCTCCCTGCCCAGCGCCCTGGGACCATCCTGAGCACCCAGAGCCCCTCTCCCTCTGCCAGGAGGGGAGGGGGATAAACCCCCAGGGAACTGGGATAAGCCCTGGTGCTGGTCAGCTGAGTCCCACTGGACTGAGGGCCCTCCCAGCACCGAGCAGCTCCTGCACCGTTTGGGGAGTTAAAAGAGAAGTGAAACCCACCTGAAACACTGAATCACTGAGGCTGGAAAAGACCTTCAGGATCAGCAAGTCCAACCTTCGACTGAATGCCCCCGTGCCACTAAACCATGTCATGAAAAATGAGAGGAAAGGTTCAGAATGCCAAACACCTTGTAAATACAGGGGTGATACCCTTAACTACTGTAAATTACTTTAGTAGAGGTAGAATAGTAAAATACTATAGAAATAGAATAGTAAAAATAGACTAGTAAAACTAGGATTTCTGCTGCTTTGACAGCAGAAATATCTATCTAGCAGTATTAAAATAGTAATTACCCACTTCTTTATTTGAAAACCTTCTAGCCTAGAAGGGGTATTGCTGTATGTTTGTCTATTCCTTTCTAGACAACCACCAGACACAAGACAGTGGGATGAGGAACTGCCCCTGTGGCTTTTCCTGTGCTGTTAAACACAAACCTTCCCTGGGACACATCCTGCATTACAGCCCGAGAAAGGTGGGGGCAGAGCAAACTGCACGAGCAAACAGTGTAATCAGGGCAATAACGATAAAATTTATCAACACCATTTATGACAGTAGTTATAAAATGCATAAACAACATTGACTGTAGGGCAACCTGGCATATATATCCATGTATATCCATATATCCCATCTTTCATAGCTTGCAGAAGCACATGGAGCTGGCTTCCTTTCTCCTTTCATTTGCAGCTTCATGGGCTAAGCCAGGCCATGTTTGGAAGGAGTGATTTACCGGGAAAGCTTTGGGAAGGCTGCATTGGAGCTCCCTCTAGCCCCCATGCCAGGAAGTAGTCAATTACTGCAAAAAAAACCTCAAAAAATTCTACCACCACTCGCACGCAATCCTGGTGACAACGTACAGACAGCAAGGACTTCCAGAGATGTTTGTATACGTATTTTTGGGTTATATTTTCTGAGAACTCCCTGCCCCAGTGTTTGAGGTGAAAAAGGCCTTAGTCCTGCACTTCAAGAAGGTCCATTTGGCAAATCAATATTCCATAATATGAATGTGCCCCATGCACAGCTGTGGCTCAGGGGGTTTTGGAGGGGGCTCAGCCTTTCCAGGCAGGGAATTTCGGGCAGCCAAGTCCCCACCTCCTGCCAGTGACCTCAAATGCTGCTTCATTCCGGTGGCATTGCCACCCACAGGCACCTGCTCAAGGAAGGAGCTTCCTCAGCCACAAATTATGACATGATTCAAATTCATGATGAATCTTGAGTTGCTTGGATTGGTGGCAATTTATATTCCATGACACAGCTGCTGGCTTGGCTAAGGGAGCATCTTAAAACCTTGATTGCAGCCATGCTTGGGATCGACACCCTGTTACATTTTTCAGGGGATTATTTCTTCTCCTACATGACACAGTATTTTCTTCAGCTAGTTAAAATCTACCTTGGGACATGACTCTTGTAATTTATCACAGCTGAGCTGGTCTGGGGTTTTTTTTGCTCCATCTAGTGGTGCATAAAAATCCATCCCATTCCAGCCCAGAGTGTCCACACGCTGCTCTGAGCTGTTTTAGTGACTTCCCACACTGGGTTGCAGACAGAAAATAACACAAGTGCAGAAAAAATAACACAAGTGCAGAAAACAACAGCAAGGCAGTGGTTGCTCTGCAAAGCTGCAGTCTCACCTACCTATTTCAGGCAAAACCATGTAAGAGCTGAATAAGTTTGCAAAGGAGAACTCCATACTGCAGAGGGAAACCTAAACAATCCGACCCTAAGTGGTGCAAGTGCCTAACGGTGCCAAAATTCCCTAATTCCTCCAAAGCAGCAGCTTTCACTCAGCCCTTTGAGTTCATGGAAGAAGAAAATGGGTCTATAAAAATAAGAAAAATGCCATTTCTACTTCATCTTCCATACCAAAAGGTACACTAAGACAGTCTTGACTCCTCACAAAAACAGTGCAAATTCATCTAGGAATGAGAAGGGCATTTTTCTGCTGGTACCTCTCTCTGTTTTATAATAACATGCAGCATTTTAAGTCATCTACTTCTAACTCTGGTTAACTAAGAGAGCCCCTACCAGGCTCTACTGCTAAACCCTGAGATGCACAGCATGTTTTATTTAGCCAGCCATGATTTATTTAAAGAGGAAAATGTTTACTGCTGCATTTCTGGCTTCCACTGCACCAGAGCACGTCAGCTCTCTGTATCCTCCACCAAGGGAAAATGTCACAACTCAAATGCTACAGACTCAAACTGTTCCAAATCCCAGCAACTCCTAATGACACCATTTACCCTTAATTGGAAAAATACCGGATAGAAACACCCCATGCCAATGTCCTGTACCAGCCAATAACACTGGTCAGGCTCTGACTTCATTTTCTCCTGAGACTCATCATTAACTGCAGCCACATCCAGGATAATCACCCACTGTCTCTTCAAGGCACCTGAAACTGGGGGTTTAATTGGCAGGGTTAAATCAGAGTCTGGCTTCTTTGTTTTCCTTTATACAAATAGATAAAAGATACTTATTGAAAGATTGGACAAAACTTCCCCTATGGAAGGGAATAATTACAGTGCTCCAGAGTTCAGTACACTGAGGAGAGAGTGTTAATCGCTGTTTACATCTGGGAGGGAGATAAGCAAGTCAAAATATCCGAAACTCCCACTGTTCTATCTTTGGGAAGAAACTCTGAGAAACGCTTAATTATAGAGTAGAAGACCCAAATTGTGAGCAACATCCAAACATTTCAGTGTTTTACCCTGCCCAGTAAACACCACAGCACTTCCAGGGATATAATGAACTGCAGTAATCCACTACACAATTTTCTACATACATTATTTAAAAATTTTACAGTGGGCATTAATGTTCTTTCTATATATTGTAATAAAAAGTGATTAAGAAACGTGTGAAACTAAGAACATTCAATACCAAAGAACAGTAGCGGCCATACAGTGTTAACACCTTGCAGTGAGCAGGAAGGATGCAGAAAAACTTGCAAATCATGAAGGCAGATTATCCTTGTGCCAGCAAATCCTTCCCCAGGCCTGGGACACCGCACAGCCACAGCCAAGGCAGGCACAAGAAAACATTTCACAGGAAGGAGAGAGACAGTAGATCAAACCTAAGGGAAGAGCAAATAACCTGTAGTCTGGTTTTATATAGATTCCTTCAGGGGAGAAAAAGCACATTGTAAAGATGAGAGTGAGCCTCAAGCTGCCTTCTCAGTTCTTCCCTCCTTGATCCTGGTGATTCTCCTTTTATCCCATCCTCAAAGCCACATACAAGTACAAATAAATACCTGCTTTTCAGCCCACATCAAGCCACCTCTGCCTTTACACAAGCTCCAGACAGTGTGGAGCAATATTTAACCTCATGATAGCAACTACAGATTTAAGAATCCTTTCCCCCACCCCCCCCCAGTCTTTCTTTCTGGCAATTTTCAGGGTAGTAAATGCCACTGCAGAGAAATTCTGTTCCCTGGTACATCTGCTTGGACTGTTTGAGTTTGGAAGAGCCAACCAGCAGAAATTCTCTGGTTATTTTAGAGCCACGAGGTGTGTCTGGAAAGGTGTAACCAACAAAGTGCCTGCTGGGCAGGGGGAACTCGGACACCCATGGACACACTCCCATTTATCCCCCTGCAGTCACGGGCCTGTTCATTCCTTGAGTGACAGCCTCGGGCACAGCTTTGAGAAAGATTTTCGTGGATGAGGCAACAGAAACTCATGAGCAATGCTCTGGTGCTTTTGCTAATGCCTGATACAAGGCTTGCACCAGGGCCAGCGAAAGGAGAAGACAGAGCTTGAGGCAGCTGAGGGTGGAACCAGCCATGGAGAGAGGCCCTGCTGCCACCACAGAGATGTGCTGGTTCCTCGGAACAATCACAGAGCAAAGGAAGGAGGATTAATCTCGAAAATGTCATATTTTGGTATTTGTCCAACCTTAAAACAAACTTAAAACAGCCTAACACAGATTCTCAGGCACAGCTGCCCTCCCACCCCACATCCTGAGCATTTGGGGGAGCAGAAATCCCACCAGTCTGTGCCCTCCATACCACACAGCCACGTACAGACAGCAACAAAACTCACAGCACACCTCGAGGCTTATGGTACTGTTTATTTTAGTTCAAAATAAACTGTGCATTTTGGGTGTTTGTTTACAGTTGGCGTGTGTTTCCAGCACTGCACAGGAGGAGAGAGCTGTGGGAAGGCCTGGAGAGGAGGCATTACTCAAAGTGGCGCCACGGGGATCCCACGGCATCCACGCAGTGCCAGCCCATACACACCAGGAAGGGAGGAGAGGAGAGCTGGGCTGTACAGGTGGAGCACTGGCTGCACCCAGCGACCCCCAGCTTCGCTGTTATCTTGAGGATGGGCTACTAGACCCCGAAGGTGGACAGCAGAACTGGTGCAGGACATTATCTTCCCTGCCAAGGAAGGGGAGGAGGGGGGGCAAGAAAGAAAAGAGACAGAGGAAGAGAATCACAGGGAACAGCATTAGGAAAATTCAGCTTGAAAATTTTTTTGCTTCTGTTTTTAAAGCCACAAATACTGTGACTTGTTTGCAAGTAACATCCAATTCACCCCTTTCCATCTCAGAGACAGGACTCTCAACACAGGGAAGAACAGCCCAGTGAGCCTAGGCCAAGGCTGAAGTCTTAAACTCTGAGAAAAACTCTGCTTTGAAAGGGTAATTCCTGTTTTTCCCATTAGAAAAATTACATTAAGCAGTCATGTACATACCCAGCCTACTGTGGCCATGGCTCCTTTATTTCTAACACACTTAACACTTTCCACAGGTATTTTCACTGCCCACATTCCACTGACAATGCAGAGCAGATGCGTTCCCCCTTCTGCAGGTGATTTGCACCCAGAAATCCTGGTGGTGACCAGGTCTGCTCTTCACTCCTGCCCCCCTCCTCCCTGAAGGTCCAAGGAAGAGCTCTGTCTCCATGAGGAGTTGCCAGCATCATGAATGGTGCCACAAACCAGGAGCAGTTTGGAATACCCACATCTGTAATGCTGCAAAGTGCTTTATGGCAGGGGAAGGAGAGATGCTGGCTTGGCAGGGGCACCAGCCAGGGCACTTCTGTACCACTGACACAACCACGAGGGGTCATTTCCTTTAAACTAAGGAACAGGCTACAGGAGGAGGATGGAAAGGAACACAATGAAGGAAGAGAAACAAGAAATCCAAAACCAAATTTAATGCTATTCTGCCAAAAGTCCCAATTGTGTTCAGTGTTGCTGTGCAGGAACACAATCCACCATTTGCTCTCCCTGGATCACGTAGGCATCAAGTGGAAAATTACAAGTATTACTATAATTATGCCAGCTTTCCTTTGCCATAGGGTGTGAGCACAGATGCCTTATGTAATCAGCTGAACCTCACACTGACTTAGGGTAGGATTTGGTCACAGTTTGGATCTGGTTTACCCTGTCCATCTGCAGCCTGCCTCTCTGGGCGACGTGCTGCTGCTCTGAGGGATGCTGCTCTCACTCCTGTGCTCAGTTTGAAAAAATAGTATCATCAAGCTTTTACATCTCTGCATATTCTAGAGAGGCTCAAGTGCTTAAACGTGCTGAGATATATAGCCAGGCAGTTGCTATTCTGTTAGAAATTAGATTCCTATTCAACCTTTTTTGGTAGAAAATGTCAATGAAGAGTCATATTCTTTTAGTCATTCACTAAAAAGAATTCTGAAGTGCAGCTCCTTCAGATATGGCTTCACCTGTGACTAATCACTGGCTGGGAAGCTACCAAGGGCCAGGGATTCTGCTGCATGGTGTGGGATGTCTCTGGAGATGTTTGTGGGGAGGACACATCAAATATTTGCTTTGTGTCTAAGGAAAGGGTACAGTGCCCATCAGTGGGAAAAAAACAAACTGAGAGTTGCAAAATACATTTATCTCTAAAGAGATACTTTTCATTTTGGGAATCTAAGCAAAGCATTTTCCCTGTTTTCCCTGGTGTGCAAGAATTCCCACTGTGCTCTTGAGAAGAGTGAAGGAAAACCAAACCACTCAAACACAAGAGAGAAGCATCTGTCAGCTCGGCATCGTGGCAGGAGGAGCCTCTGTGTTAACCAGTTATGGTGGCAAAGCAGCTCCAAAGGCTCCCAGGGGCTCAGACAGAAAGAAACAGCACAATCAGTCCTTCTATCATCGTCCACACAGTGGTTTGTTGCATGTAAGCCAACATTACCTGGTGAAACAAAGATTCCACATTAAAATTTCACACAAGTACAGTATTTTCAGAATGACGGTTTTACCTCCCAGAGGTGCTGATTAAACATTAAGCAGGCAGAGACTGCAAGAAAATGATGGGATTTCTTTGGTACTATAACATCCTTTGCATTATCTTTTTGTTTTCACAGGTATCACTGGGGAAAAAAAAAAAAGAAAAGAAAAATCTCTAGCTTTACGATTTTAAAAATGGTCTTTGGACATGATAAGGGTGTCTAATTTGAGATTAGAAGGATGGAAGGTAAAGTGGATGGAGAAAGGAATGAGTGACAGCCAACATTTCATGCAAATCAGAACAAGGAAATCACAGCTATGAATAAACACATCAGATGGAAAGATGCTCAGACATTAGTGGTAAGCAAATCTGTCCACAGTTGGACTTTGCATTTATCAGCCTATTCCATATCCACACAGGGAATACAGATATGGATCAGACTGGATATCCCCAGCAAGGGCACTTTTCTACATGAAATCTTGTTCTCTGTGAGGTGCCTCCCACCTGCACAGATGGGCTGAACTTCTGACTGAGGTTTGTCTAAAGATGTGTCACAGAATCCCAGAATGGTTTGGGCTGGAAGGGACCTTAAAGCCCATCCAGTCCCTCCCCTGCCATGGGCAGGGACACCTCCCACTATCCCAGGGTGCTCCAAGCCCTGTCCAACCTGGCCTTGGACACTTCCAGGGATGGGGCAGCCACAGCTGCTCTGGGCAGCCCGTGCCAGGGCCTCCCCACCCTCACAGGGAAGGATTCCTTCCTAATATCTGATCTAATCCTACTCTTTTTCAGTTTAAGGCCATAGAAAACGTGTTTAGAAAATGCTGGGCAATGCTGTTCTTCAAAGAGAGGTGATGAAATTCCCTTTCTCCAGATGCCATTTTATCTCTGGGCTTTGCACTGCTCAGATTCCAGCTGAGGCCACTGGGATGATGATGCAGCTGGATCAGGCAACAGGCTCAGCAACTGAAGTACAGGACTACATGGTTTTCTACTTTTGGAAGCCCCTCCAGAGTTCCCTTCAGATCTCCTTCACACCAAATGTAAAACCTGTGTTCCAATGATCACTAAAAAATCCAGAGCAGCTCGTGGAACTTGCAGCTTCCAACTAGAGAACGTTGTTTTTAAGGCTCTACTCAGGAGGCAGGAAGGGAAAGGAAGTCGCAGAAGCCAAGCTGCAAACATTACTGGTATATTTTTTAATTTCCAAACAGGAATAACCCAAAAAGAGCAAGCAGAGGAGGCATATGGGCTAACTGGAACTCAGACAAATATCTAGCTGGAAGTACACTACATGCTCAGGCTTCCCAAGACTTCCCTTATAAGAGGAGAATGCAAGATAACTTGTATTATTTCTGTCTATTTTGAACATTGTAAAACGAGCGAGGGATTACTGCAATAGCTGCAGTTATTAAAAATGCATTATTTCCCTATTAACAATTCAAAACAGATGCCAAAGATCGTCTCGACTAGAAATAAAACTGCTGGAGTGAATAAAACATCCAGCAATTAGCTAACAGCAAATCAGAGATGCTCCAGATTTCACTGTAGTGCATTCATTAATTGCTTCTTTCAGAGCAAATTTAATTTTTAATTCTGGGCTACAAAATTAATCCCTCTGCGTATTTTCTAAATAAAGCCTCAAAACTGAAGCCAGACCAAAGCATCCACGTCTGTTAGTTTTGTTTCTAATGATTTCTATTTATAAATTGATAAATGGGGAGACTAAAAGCTAAATTTAATACTATTAAGTGTATGTAGAAATGCAAAGCCCAATCCTGTTAGTGCTCTAGTAGCTCATTTTCATTCACTGCAACAGGAACCCCCTGTACAGGTCCTGTACAAAAACCAGGTGCATCATTTGCACTTGACTCAGAGATTACAGTTGTAGGGATGTCAGTTCGGATATAATAACTTCAGAAATTGAAATTATGGGCAAACCAAGCCAATTGCTACCATGAGGATGACTGTAACAGCCTGGATCTAGCACAGCACAACATCTGTGAGCAGCAGACTACTGGGACAGCATTAACATTGCTGTATAATTTGAAGTTAATTCTATAGAATAAACTTGCAGCTCTTTTTCTTCTTCCCAAGAACAGGGTGCCGTGTGATGAAGGATAATTAGTGCTAGAAGGGACTTCTGGGCGTATGGACAGTCCAGTCCCTGCTCAAAGCAGAGCCAACTACAGCCAGCTGTGCCCAGCTGAACTGAGGGTTGCTGAAGACAGAGACACCACTGCCTCTCCTGGTCTCTGTTCCAAAAAAACCCAACCAAACCCCTGCATTTTCCTTACTGCAATTTGTTTTGGTTGCCTCTTGTCCCTGGAAGAGACTGGCTGCACCTTCTCCATATTCTCCCAATCCCAGAATCCCAGAATGGTTTAGGTTGGAAGGGACCTTAAAGCCCATCCAGTCCCACCCCCTGCCATGGGCAGGGACACTTTCACTATTCCAGGGTGCTCCAAGCCCCGTCCAACCTGGCCTTGGACACGTCCAGGGATGCAGCAGCCACAGCTTCTCTGGGCAACCTGTGCCAGGGCCTCCCCACCCTCACAGGGAAGGATTTCTTGCCAATATCCCATCTAACCCTGCCCTCTGGCAGTGGGAAGCCATTCCCACTTTCCCTGTCAAGTACAAGGACACTCCTATTAAGGGGCTGACCGCAGCCTCAGCTCTGAGACTTCCCTTCTCCAGGCTGAGCAGCCCCTCTGCCCCAGCCTCTCCTCCCTATCACACACTCTGGCCCCCCACACCCTTGCTGGGCCTGCTCCAGTCTCCTGATGTCTTTCCAAAAGCTGCTCAGGAGAGGTTTTACAAGTGGGGACAGAAAGAGGCTGGAATCACAGAATTAAGGCTGGAAAAACCCTCTAAGATCATGAAGTCCAACTATTCCCCCAGCAGTGCCAAGGCCACCACTGCCCTCTGTCCCCAAGTGCCACACCCACAAGGCTTTCAAACCCCTCCAGGGATGGGGACTCCAGCGCTGCCCTGGGCAGTTGTGCCAGGGCTTGACAACCCTTTCAGTGAAGAAATTCCTCCTGATGTCCAATCTAAACCTCCCCTGGCACAGCTTGAGGCCCTCTCCCCTTGTCCTGTCCCTGTTCCCTGGGAGCAGAGCCCAACACCCNCTGGGAGCAGAGCCCGACGCCCCTGGCTGCCCCCTCCTGTCAGGGGCTTGTGCAGAGCCAGAAGGGCCCCCCTGAGCCTAAACTTCCTTGAGAGCAAACAGGGTCAGTGATGAGCTCCTTCCCAGACGCCAGGCCTGAGCCATCAGCTGGAGGTCCCACAGCATGCTTTTGGGCACCCTGAAAACTGCACAGCCCTTACAGATCCAGCCAGAGCTGGGAATTTTTGTTTGCACTGCACAAAGACAGGAAGACAAAAAGAGCTGGAGAAGTTCGGCATTTTTCAAGCACAAAGTTACACTGCTCTAAGCTTTAAATCCAGAAGAAATATTACTGATAAAAATAATAACCTATGTGGAGCAAGATACTGAGATATTCAAGAAACAGCTGTTTGTCCCATCGACATCCCTATAGGAAGTTCCTTAAAATTAAAGCACTATAAACTAAGGACAAAGGAAAACTAAAAGCCTCACTAAAAACAAGCAGGGAATCTAACGGTGTTCAGGCCCTGCTCCTCACCAAAGGAATATTCAGCTGTCTTACAACTCAACTATGGATTCACTACCACCAAATAAACAAAGAGCTCTGATGGCAGGAAAAAACCCAAACACACAAACAGATGCTGCAACATAAACCAACAGGATGAATCCAAGCATGCATGGTTAGAGATAACTAAGGGATGAAATATTCAAACCAGAAATATGTTTATGCATTTACAGATTTAGGATTCATTGTTTGTTTTTGTCTTTCCTTATTACCAGTGCAATGTGATTTTGATTTTTCAGCACCAGGCTTCCAATATTTTGATATTAATATTATTCATGAGCTGGCAATTATCACTAAGTTGATCACTAATAGCAGAAATAAAAATTAAAGACAATATTTTTCATGACATGCACAATTTCTTAATATTTTTCACATTTCCAATCACTTAGATTAGGTGTCCTTTGATGCTTCTGTAAGAAGTGACAATAAACACTGGCTCTGACAGGGAATTGTACTGTGGGATGTAATTGCTGCTCTCCACATTGGATCAAAGAGAACACATAGTAAAGGCATCTATGTTAAAAGAAGATATATTTTTGATCTATTTAGGGCAGACTCTACTTGGCATTAAGGGCTTCTATGTGTTTAAAACCCCTTATTTCATTCAAATCCAAGGCAGTGCTGAGCCCTGTGCAGGTCCAGGCCTTTCACCTTCAGAGGGCCCCAACACATGGATTCCTCAGCTACTGGCATGGAATATTCAGGGGTTACAAAAAACAAATGTTGCTCAGAACAACATCAATATACTCCATAAATTATATAAATGTTTCAATATATTTGTTATGTGAGAACTAAACCTGCAACTCCCTTCTCCCTACCTTTCCAAGGCCAGGGGAATGTGCCTCTTGGAGCACATGACAGTCATTTCACTGAGTAATTCCAGAGTGCCTGAGAGAAGGATTCACTACAGGGATGGTTCTATTCAGAACCACACTACAAGACACCAAAAATGCTGGATATTTATTCCAATATTCTCTTTTTTCTTTTCAAACTTAAACTGCTATTCCTTGTCTCATGTCAAATGGCAACATCAGATCTCTGTCCAAAAATCAGAAGTGGGTGGACCATGTCTACTCTTACCTGTACTCTGAGTGTGTGGCAGGGACAGCTAGCTGGGAATGGTACAATGGAGCTGGACAGCAAAACTGGTGCAGAGTATTTAAAGACCTACGACACAAGGAAAAACACAAAGTCAAACCACCAAGTGTTTAGAAAGGGGCTTTTTGGGGGGAGGCAGGTGCTGACAGGTATATTGGGAACTCACGAGGATGGTGAATGGAATTTGAGGCACAGCTGTCAATTCTGGATCCCAGGAAATAGAGGGGAATAGTCCCACGTGTTAATTACACACCTCAAAATGACGGTGATGAGCTGTTGCAATGAAGAATCAAAGTTTTGTGGCAAGATTAAGATAAAATGCCAATTAAAGACTTGGGTTTTGCCTTGCCACGCAGAACGAAGGCAAAAGCTGAACATTGAGGGTTAAAATTCCTATGGAAATGAAGCTTTAGACTTGCATGTTACTCTGCACCAGTCAGGCTGTTCTCTGTCAATGGAATTAAAGCACAGGGCTTTGAATGAGGAGGGAGAATGCAATGGACATGGACATAAGCGTTCTTCAAGCCCAGCAATTACAAACAGGTTGCAAAATACACCACTTCAAAATGTGAAAGAATCCAAGTTTCACCCGAGCTTTAAACAACATTCTGAACTGTGCAACAGTCGTTTAATTGCTGTCATTTGTTCAAAGCAAAAGAAAACAAAAAAAGCTTTACAGCACAAAGATATTCTCCACCCCAGATCATTAGGCTTGTATTGTTTCACGAAAAACAAAGGAGTTGCAAAACAAGACAAGGAGTTGCATCTGAAGGAAAGTTTAGAAAATCTTTAAGCAACACACAGCACACGCCCCTGCTCTCCTGGTGTTTGTGCCAGGAAACATTAAACAAGGTTCAGCACAGCAAGTCCTCCATGATAAATCCACCTAATCAAATTTCTTAGGACACAGCATTCTTCTAGGAAATCATAAAAAAAGAAATCAATATCTCCTAGCTCTTTGAGTGGGCACCTATGAAAGAAGTAGCCAGTAAATTGAAAATCCTCATTTAACTTGTGAGCATCCAACCTGACAGTTAACAGAGGATGTGTGTGTGTACACAAATGCACTTTTTACCCCCCCCATCTTTCTCTTGGTGTCTTGACAGAGGTTTCAGAAAATTGATTTTCATTCTTCTGCATCCCTGAGGCTTAAAGTGAACCCTGTGAGGTGACTTTCTTATAAGATCAAACAGAGTGGTTAAGCAAAAAGAAGTCAGGCCTTGTTCAAGAAGGAGTAATTTACTAATCCTTTGGAAAAAGAAGACAAGGTCAGCCTGTTCTGACTTCTGCTGCCAACATTTTGTCAGCAACTCCACGGCCAGGATGAGTTGGATTTTCTGTTTAAAGATGGCAACTCCTGTAAAGTACTTGAGCTTTTGGAAATACAGCACAATCCAGCCACAAGGCACCTCACCAGCGTGGGCTGTGCCCTGTAACACCTCACAGGGCACAGGTACTCACGGGGGCACCTGAAAACCACTTGGGAACACGAACAATTCAAAAGGATGGAGAATGTCACTGGAAACATCGATGCACCATGGTCAAAGCAGCCAGAACATGCCAAAGCTGGACTTTCTGACAGGAAAAACACACAATATCCACCCAAGTTGCTCCACACAATCCACTGAGCTGGGGCAGCACGCTGGGAGTGCAGGGCACGAGTCTCACACTGGGCAGGGAAACTGCTCCCACCTGCCTTGGGACACCTGATTGTTTCCAGCAGAAGCAAAAGAAGGAAATGCAGGAAATTAGTAGGAGAGTGTCCCAGATTCCATTCCCACCACTATTTTTTTTTTTAATACAAACCTCTCTTTCTTCAGAGAATAAACCAGTGAATGTATGAAAGAATCTCTCTGGATTCAGTTCTGCTCGACAAAGCTTTTTGAACAGAGCTTGCTCCCGGCTCTTCCAAAACCAATCTGCCCACAAGACTCCATAAATCTGCCCTAGTCCGACTTTCCTAGGTTCCAAAAAAACCTGACCAGGAAAGAAGGAAGCTCTCCCTGTTGTCTCATTAAGGTTTGTACTCACCCATGGCCCGGGACTGGGGTCAGGAGCACAACTGCTCCGGGTTTCTGTCCCAAGGTGCAGCAGGAACACAACAGCCCCGGCCCCTTGGGAGCAAAGGGAAGTGCCAGAGGTTTGGCAGGAGGTCCCTACACTGCCACAGGGCAGGGCAAGAGGTGACACAGGTGACAAGGCCCAGCTGTGGGCTGGGATCGAGGTACCACCAGGTCACTGTTCAACACACCAGGCTGCACACCAGCCTTCAGAGACAGGATCTTTGTCCCACCCATCCCAGAGAAAACACGAGGTCTGGACTCTGCTCTGAATTTTAAAATTCAGGAATAGCTTGACGCAGTCTTTGGGTTCCTCCAGATTTCACTGAATAATGCCCTGCCAGCCTGACAAACGATGAGGCTCAGGCTTTACAGCCTCTGACTAATACTGATTTTACCCAAAGCAATGGGGTAAATCTGCTGAGGCAACTTAAGATTCATATGTGTCATTTTGTGCCTTCAATCACCTGCCAAAACAGCACTTGTAATCACTTACTCCTCTGGAATATACCAGAAAAAGTTCAAGATTTCAGTGACTTTTTTTTGGTTTGGCTTGCTTGGTTTTTAAATTATTTTTTACACTTTATAGCTAAATTTTGCTATCAGCCTTCAACACTTCAACAAGTTTGCGTTCAAACTGGAATTCATTTACTGATTTTTAACACCTAAAGACATCACAAGAAATATATTTCAGTAATTTGGAGGAGAATTAATCACTTTTCCTGTTCACAGTCTCACAGGTACTCAGCACGATGAGGATTAGTTTCCACACCTGTAGTCAAAGGATGATTTAAGATTATAAATAGAGCACAGGTACTTCACCAACACAAGGCAAATGACTGAACTGACATATCTTCTTCTGATAATTTTAGTTTCTGAACCATTACTGCAACATCCCAGTGGACATGAAAACTTGGTAATTTCCCACTTCCAGGCCAAGTTCCTTCCAGCTCTCCCCAAGTGCTCACGGACAGGCAACCACTTGAGAATTCCTACAGAGAGTTCTTGTGAGAGCAGACAAGCAGTAAAATCAGAGCCAAATCTAACCCAAAACCTTGACATCACGTTCCCCAACAACAGAGGAAAAACCCAGCTCCTAAGGGAGCAAACAGAGCCAAAGTAGGCGTGACTGTGCCTCTCACTCCTGTGTAAATACCATTATGTTTGCCATTAGAAACCACTCACTTTAACAGCACTTCCCCAACACTCACTTTCCATCAATGAACAGAAATGACCATTTTTTCAAGTCTTTCACTTTTAGAGTCTTGCTCAGGTGTACAAATAAAAAGAAATCGATTACTGGTCATCACATAAAGCCACAATTTTTTTTTTCCATTTTCTCTTACAATCCCCAACAAGCTTCCCAAACTCAGCAGACAATTTTCTCAGTATTGGTTTTTAAGCAGCCTGGGAGAATAGAACACGAGGCCATTAACCTGGAATTACTTTTGCTCTAACAGGTTCCTCTCTGCTGTCACAATGTGCTCTGAGCTGGCAGGTGCTCCTGGCAGGACTGGGAGCCTGGGGACAGCACACCATGGTGAGCACGGATACCCACCCCTTGCTCATTCTGCTGGTGTTGAATTTTAAGGTGTAAACCTTAAAATTCTTGGCAGGACATTAAACCACCACTGTCTTAGAGCTTCTTCCTACAAGATTCCAAGAAGAGCCTGGAACTGGTGTCTCACGGAGACTTTGTAAAATGGGTGCAGGAGCACAGCTGGAAGGAGCCTTTACAAAGTTAATGATGTGGCTGATGACAGGAGCCTGCTTGGTTCACTCCTCTTAAGTGCTGCACTTCCCAGAGCCATGACTTCACACAGCATTCCTCCTCTTCGTCTGAAATTGCAATCTGTTCACCTCCACCTGCCAGGACTCTTCCCTTTCTTCTGCTACATTCTTCCATGAGGTGCATGTTCCAATGGGTACAGGGGAAGAATAATCCCAGCACAGGCTCCTGTCCTGTTTCAGGCACCTCGAATACCTGTGTGCACCCATCCTGTCTAAAATTAGCTTGGAAACAGCAGCAGGGGCAGACAAGTTCATCCCCTGCATAAGCCCATTCACTCCGTGTCACCTGAGGTAGCTGAGAATGGTTTGTTTGGTTGGAGCTATTAAAAGCAACACTTCCATTGCCCAGCATTCCATCCTGTTGAAGAACCACATTATTTTACAAGTTGAAATCTTCTGTCTCATGTCAATCCAGAGTTATGGCTACAGCTGAGATTAGGAAAGACTATAGCTAAAACCTAGTAAAGTCTGTCCTGTTTTGTTTAATAAATCCAACCATTTCTTGCATAAGGAACGAAATTTGAAATATAATCAAATGGGTATCCAAATAGGTGATGAACAGCAAAAGTCAGAATAATACAGACTCACATCAACTCCAGCTAAATGCTTGCTAATTAACATGTTTATTAACATGCCAGAAGGGCTTTCAGAATCAACACCCCGACCCAGCCCACAGGACAACTTTTTGGAAAGCAGAGAGAGCAGCAGAAAGCTTTTTTTGGCAGCTCCCATGGTCACAGCCCAGGTGTGGCTGTGCCCACTACGAGGTGATTTAGCATCTGACACATTCACATTTCCAAGGACAAATCCCTACTGTTCTGACACCAAAGATCCTTCACTACTCAGATCTTCACCCAGAACACACAGGGCACTATGATTTAGGCTTCTGAAGTAGCACTGAAACCCCTTTTTTCCTATTTATTTCACCCTGCTGTATGTCCAGCCCTCTGTAGCCAAGTATGTCAAGGAGAGGCTGTGATAGAAAATAATATGTTTTTTCACAGTGTTATTATTAATTAATTTCCTGACACACTCTCTTTTGAATGGCAACGATACAACATTAAATGATATTTATTTTATGTTGGCACATGTAAAAACCTTGCAGTTCACAGCAGAGACCATCACACACCACAGGAGACCACAGCTCATCCCTTCATTCCTGTTATTCCCTGTGCACAAGATGGCTCTTTGTACACAGCCTGCTGGACACCAAATCACAGGAGGGCAACAGACATCTCACGGCAAACAGCAGAGTAATGACCTTCACTGGAGTTTGAGAGTCAAGAAAATCACCCAGATATCACAAAAATCACCCAGATAGCATAACCACATGTTGTAGAGCTGCTCTGTTGGCACCTGCCCCCTTCCATTTCTGTCTCCTCTTCCATGCAATAGTCATAACCTGGTTAAAAGCATTATAAAATACCATTTTTTCTTCACAGCAATTAAAGATATGTTCACTAGGTGCACGGATGCTCAGTAAAACCTGCAGTTCTAAACGACCAGCACACACAGTCCCGAGTACAGACCACTGAATTCTGCTCCAGAATAGACAAAATGTGGTTGTCATCACCATGCTTTAGCAGCAGCATTTGTACACGGCGCAGTATAAATGCAGACTGGGAGTTCTTGTTTGGAATAATACCTCCCTTTGTGTATTCCCAACTCAAGTGCCCACAGCTGGATTTTTCAATGGAATCATCAGGCACACTCTCACTGACCTCTCCTCCATCAAAGGGCCTGAAAATAATTATAATCTCCTGGGAGAATGAAACCAGTACAGCCACAGCATACTAAACAAGGAACAGCCATTATTTTGTCCCATCCTAGAACACAAAGCTTATTAACATTACAGATAATTATAAACCATTATTATAAACTTTTTTTGGTTTCATGAAAATGCAGAACCAGCCTACAGACAAACAGGCAAGAGGGGATCCTTTTGCATCCTTGCACAGTTTGCAGGGAGCCTCCAGTCCTGGGTTAGTTGGAACTAGGCTGAATTTAATTAAGACTATTAATATGTAGACGCTTATAATTAGAAACATTTCCTTTTAAGTCTTGGTACAACCCCATCTGTGGTGAAGGGTGATGTGCAATAATTTACAGGACACACAAGATGCACTTGTATCAGCTGTGCTTGCTGGGAGCTTTCAAATTCTGTAGAAAAAACCCCACACAGTCCAAAATCAGAAATTAGGAGCAAAGAGACATGAAGCTGTGCATGAGAGAAGGAAAACATCCTTTAGATTAAATCAGAAAATGGATATATTCACCACATCTTTAACATATTTCCCACATCATCACATTAGGTCCCAGAAATTCTCGAGAAACGACAAGTCCCATTACCAACCTCAGCCACATTTATAATCCCACAGAGCAATAACCACAGTAAACCCAAACGTGACGAGTGTCAGTTGTACATATTGGATTTGCAGCTGATGAAAGAGGCAAAATAGCAAAGTACAAAGAATGAAATTACCCAGATACAGCGTGAGAGATTTACAGCAAGGCAAATCCTGTTACTTGAAACAATGCTTCAGTGACATATGTTCTATTCAGTGCAGCAGCTGAAAAAATGCTTCCACTAATCCAAGTAGTGTGACATTGT
This sequence comes from Atrichornis clamosus, assembly GCA_013400975.1. Taxonomy (NCBI): domain Eukaryota; kingdom Metazoa; phylum Chordata; class Aves; order Passeriformes; family Menuridae; genus Atrichornis; species Atrichornis clamosus. Next base: position 172,805 of record WBMZ01008948.1, read on the forward strand.
TGTTCAGCTTCTTTTAGAACAGCAACAACCCAACTGTCTACATTTTAAAATGTAATAAAGTACTTTTATCCTTAAAAATATATTTTTAATGGCCAAGGTCTTTAGCATATATACTGTAAGAACATTGACAGAGTTATTATATTTAAGTTTTCATCTCAAAACTTACTCATGCATTGAAGAACTGGTGTATTTAACAATTTAACTCACAATTTCAGTATTCAGAACACGAGTTTTAAAGAAGAGGAAGATTTTCTATATATACGTATTAGTTCTTAAAAAACCTCCAAGCTTACATTTTTCTCTTTTCAACAATCAGCACCGACCTTACAGGAGTGTAAAATAAAATACAGATTTATAGTAGGAGTCAGAGTCCACATCTTGTTTTCTACAGCAACGTGCTGCGGTAGGTACCAGATTTCAAAGGTGTAAGCAGTAAAAGAGGAAAACACTGCACAGGATGGGTCTATAAGTAAGATTGCAACCTCACTGTTAAAGACAGCAACATCCAGGGATTAAATATCCCCAACCACCACATGGTAAGCACTGTATGAAATTCCCTTCCCTGCTGAGAGTTACAGAATCCCCAAATCCCAGCACCCAAATTAAAATGGAGTCCAACACAAACAGAACTATTCTCCCAGGTATAAACACACAGCAGGATATTTAAAGCTGATCCATGCATACCCAGAAGGCTGCAACCTGTTTTCCAAGTTTGCTTTCCTTATTTCAACTTCCCGTGAACGGCTCCAAATTTATTTTGATTTTAAAACATTTCAACTTAGCCATTCACTCCTTCAGCATAACACAAAAGGCTAAAGAAAAGTTTAAGACAGATTTTAATATTCTTTTATTATTCTATTTGAGTAGTTTATTGTTGAATGGTTGAATTTACTCTGCCTGTGTATGGATGGTGCTACTGAACATGGAGCAGATTTACTCAAATCAGGGCACTCAGAGGCACTATTAAAATGACTGGAAAAGACTCAGGATGACAATTTCTTGTATTGCATGCAGGATCCTCTGGAAAATTTAACCCTAAAGGGAGCGGGTGGTTAACCAGAAATGCAAACAGAGGTACAGCCATTCCGAGCCCCTGGGCTGGGAGTGAGGACAAATCCAGCGGCCCGTTCCTGCCTGGTTTGTTCCCATTTTGGAGCAAACCACCTGTGTGGTTCCATCCCGCCCTGCCCGGCAGCAGCGGCAGGACGGGAACTTGGGCATCGTCCTCCCGGAGCGGCCGAGCCCCGAGCCACAGGCTCAGCCCCACGAGGGGCTGCTCAGCACCCAGGTGGGAGAAGGAACCCCTGGCACCGACTGCAGCCCTCCAGACACTGCTCCAATCAATTACCATCATTTCGTGCACCTTTAGGTTTTGACCAGCAGAAACATAACAAAATCCCAGCAACGTTTTGCCTGATCAATATCACACTGCTCAAGGCTGCACTGCACGTCCGTCTGTTTGCACTTCTGTATTGAAGAGACAGATTGCACTTTCACATGACAAAGCATTCAAACAAAATGGAAGAGAGATCCTTGACTCATCACAGACAGAATTCTTAGCACCCTGCATTGCTTCCTGGATCCAAAGTGGAGGGTTTCCTCCTTTTTTTCCACTGCTAAACATAGACTACTCACTTTATTACATTATATTTTTAAACACACATATGCACAAGCACAACCATCATCATCATCATATCATCATCACATGTTTAATATACAGATCATTCATCTGCCAAAAAAGGTAACACCCTAAAAAATGGTTCGTGGAAAGAAACCTACCCAACAATAAACTGATCACTACTCCCACTTCTGGAATCCTCAACACAGATATCAGAGACGTGACGACAGATGAAGAAGGAAAAGGTACTCACAAATAACACCTTCTGCAAGCCATCCTTGAATGGGGGGGTGGGTTTGGTATTTATATTTTCTTTCACGCAATCTGAGGTAGAAAAGCTCTTTCTTAAGGAAAAAAAAAAGTCAAAAAAAAAATCACATTCACAGCTTTTGCATGCTCATTCAGGATCAGCCACGGTGGAACATCACGGATAAGTAAGCTGGTGATGTAACCAGCATCAAACACTGCATCAGATAAACCCAAAGGCTCTACAGGGTTATATTTTGCAAAGCCAAAAGGTTTTTCCCAGAGAGGAGGTTTAGCAAGCATAAACCAGCCACGCTGCTCTCACATTCCTGGTGGGTTTGCTTTCTGCTTCCAGAAAAAGTCCCAAAGCTGTATTTATTATTCAACTTCATCACCAAGAAAAAACAATATGCTTTCTCATTTGATATTTAGAGTGAAATATCAAAGCACCAAATGTTGCATTTTCGAATGCACCATCTCTGCCTGCACACTGTAGTACAGTCCAAACCAAGAAAAGGCCATTGGTCCTTTTATCTCCATGGAAACAGCAGCATCTGTGAAGACGAACGTATTCCCTCTTCACTGCAAAGTCAATTTATAGTCACATACTATGACATAAACTGATAAGACAGCAAAGCTAATCAGCAACTAGGAGAAACAGGAACCCAAACATGAGATTAAGCTCTTGCTCAAGAGAATATGCTTCTGTATACAGCATTTCTCTTGTGAAAATTGCAGAATTAAGAACCAAGTCAAGCAGTTCCTGTGAGCTGATGCAGGTTGGGGATTTGTGAACTTCCCAGTTTTGCTAACAGAGATAGTGGCTGAATATTTTATACAATTAGCTTCTAGTTTAAATGTCTAGTTATATCCTACTAAATGGGAAGAGATTTAAACAAAGTTGTTCTTTGCAAAAAAATTACTGCAGAATTATTACTTATATATTACCTTTTCCCTGCAAAAGACCTGTCATCTTTAACAGCAACAGCAGAGTGAGAAGTTTCACAACTCTGCAGGCTACTGCCTCCCCATCTCCTCCCTTTTTAGCACCATCAGTGGTGCAGACACTTCAGCACCATCCTGCTTGTGCACTGAGAGCCTCCTCTCCAGGAAAAAGACCATTTGCACAGGCCTGGTGAGTCACCTCAGCTTGATTTTATTCCTGTCCATGGCAGTATTTTGTAAAAAAGAAAACCAAACAAAACACAAATAATGAAAAACAAACCGATCAACCCCACACAGTACAAAAATGTCCTTTTTTTCCTCCCCCTCCCTGCATCCTGCCCCTCTCCGATGCTCAGCACTCAGCCCTGGCGTTCCCAAGCCAAGCTTCCTCCCTTCCTTCATGAATCAATATAATGACCATCTGCTCACATTATTAAGTTAAATATACACCAGAACACACTGATGAGGGCAGCTCATTTGCCATGGTCAAGTGACCAGCTCCATGGCCAGTTGTCCCATTTCCAGAGGGAGAGGGGGCAGTGGGCAGCCAAATGCTGCTGAGGCACCTACACAGCTCCTGGGGCTAAAGGGGAGCAGGAACTGCCAAAGATGCTGCAAAACAAACAAAAAAAAAGGGTGAGGCAGGAGATCTTTGGTCCAAACTGATCTGCAAATGAATTGGATGACCTAATTGTGGCCTTCCAGTATCTGAAGGGGCCAACAAGAAGGATGGAGAGGGACTATTTACAAGGGCATGGAGTGACAGAACAAGGGGAATGTCTTCAAATGGACAGGGGGCAAGGTTAGATGGGATATTGGGAAGGAATTCTTCCCTGTGAGGGTGGGGAGGCCCTGGCACAGGCTGCCCAGAGAAGCTGTGGCTGCCCCATCCCTGGAAGTGTCCAAGGCCAGGTTGGACGGGGCTTGGAGCAACCTGGGATAGTGGCAGGTGTCCCTGCCATGGCAGGGCATGGACAGAGAAGATTTTTAAGGCCCCTTCCATCCAAACCATTCCATGATTACATCATTCTGTCTAGCACAGGTGCACTTTGGTTTACAAAAGTAAAATTGATGATAATTTTTAGAATTGTCCTGGTAGACACAGCCCCCAAGTCACATCACCACGTGTTGGTGCCATGGCAGTGCAATAAGAGACCATAACCTGTGCAAAGGCCCCAAAATTCCCCACTTCCCCACACAACTGGCCTGTAGTGCTTGGATCCAGCATCAACAGCTCCTCCAGCAGGATTCATTTTAAGAAAACTACATCTAAATACCCACTTGGTGTGGTGCTGCCCCACCCAGCAGAGTGAGCTCCGCAGAATCCGGCCTGGTGTGGCCATTCCCAAGTATCTTTGCTGATATGGTTCCCAAAACCAGCCCTGTGAGCTTGATCCTGCAACTCCAGCTCTCACAGGCTCACATGGATCAGGACCTGAGCAAACTGTCCCCATGCCACGCTGGAGGCCTGGGTGGAAGCATCCATTCCTTGAACAGAGATGTGAAACACTGTGAGGCACTGCCGTGATCACAGGAATCTGTCAGCTTTGAAAGCTGGATTATCCTTTCCACAAATTAAGGTAATTCAGAGAAATTTGGATTTGGACAAGTGTTTTTTCTATTGCACAGCCTAAAGGTATCTTGCCTTCCTATGGAAGCTTTCAGTGATTCAAATACTGCCTCATTTTTAGCAGATATCAAATACAGAGCACTGGAAAAGTACAATTTTCAAAGGTGCTTGTGTGTTCTGAACTCACACATCACAGCTCAAACCCTCTCAGAGCCACCAATACATCACATAAATGATAAATGCCTGCTAAGGAAACAACACCATTCCATAAAGAATCTCATATAACAGCTTTCCAACCTATTGCAAGGTCAAGCAGCTCAATCACCACTGGCAAATGAGGAAGAGAATATACAGGCTTGGCAGCTTGGTCCATTCTGCTGGGTTTAATTGCAACTTCTGCAGATGTCTGACAGTGCAGTGCACAGGCTGAATGAGAAGTGAGGAATGACTTACACAGGTAATCAGAAAGGTTCTCCCTAGATGATCATCAATCCAGATCAAGGAGGACAGGGTAATAGTCAGGAAGCTTTTACAGTGCATGGCATTGTTCCCTGTGTTTGGGACAAGCTTTCAGTTCAGTTCTAGCTTTTGCTTTGATGTGTCTGGATAAAATAATTGACGAAACAACCATCTGGCCTAAACTCACCTGAGCTCTTAGAGTTTTATTCAAGATAACAGAGTAATTTGCATAATTTCTGTTAAGCACTGGTTTAGCCAACCTATCTTTAGTTCTGTCTCCCTTAGCTCTCCCCTAAAACAATGGGAGTTGGGTGATGAGTAAGTGTGGGATAAAGTCTGCCCACGTCTGTCTTGGCAGAATGAATTCAAATGTTTTACAATTGATTGAATACTACAAAGTGAAGAGTTAGTGACTGCACAGGCTGTTTAGATTTAGATTTTAACTTTGAAAAAGGTTTTTCTTTATCAGAAAAAGACAGTAAGTAGGGCAGAGCTGGGGACAGCATGGCCAAGTCCTCCCCAGCACTACAAAGTCAGCTCAGCAAGACACTGTACAGTCACTGCTGTCACTGTGTGAAAAGACCTGGCTATAAAATGCCCAAGTCATTATCCTGACCACTTCACAACCTAAAAGTATTAAAGACAAGGACTCTGGTCCCACTGAAGTGCCTGGGAAGAACTCCCACAGGCTTCAGCATGGACAGGTTGTCACAATAAATGTGCAGTTGTACTCAGTCCTCTGAACACTGATAACCTGCCAGCATCACTGACCTGCACAGCCAGAGAACTACCTGTTCCCAAAACCCAGTTTTCTCTGCTGAGAGTCCTGCTCTGCCCATGACTGGGAGGAACAAACAGATCACCTGAGCAATATCCAGTATTATGGTATAGCAGAGCTTCTGTGGATCACCACAACTTCCACGAATTACAGTTCATACCCCACAGGACACTCACCAAAATCACTCTCTGCCCCTTGCTGCTTGTTTGTTTTGAATGAAGGCCTGAATTTACCTTGAAGGTTTTGAGATACACCATTAAGCAAAGCCATTTCTTACCACTAATAGTATTCTCATGTTTATCATTAACATGTCGGTCCCTTCAGGATTAAGAGGCTTCGCTATTGATTCGTTCTAGAAAACCACAGCAAAGCCAATTTGTGGTTGAAGTTCTGGATGAGGTCACAGGGGACAAAGGACACATCCCTGACCCTGCCCGGGAGGTTTCAGCCCAGCTACTCAAACACAAGATAAATACTCAGCTCCTCCTGCCCTGCTCCTCCCTCAATCATCCCAAAATGAAGCGTTACCCTGCCTGGTCCTGACACAGACCACAGTTTTTGTTATAAATTATGAGTTTGAGAAGAAAAAGCACCCAGTGGCTGGATGAGCGTTTACCCTCACATATGGACACACACACCAGACACAAAGCTGACCACCACGCTGTTCATACAAGCAACTTGTAATCTGAGAGAACATTTTAATAGGAAAAACATCCATTACAGGCTAAAAACTCCCACATATTCTGAGTCGGGCTTTGTCTTGTAGCAACCTGGTCTAAGGGAAGGTGTCCCTGCCCCTGGCAGGGGGTGGAACTGGATGGGATTTAAGGTCCCTTCCAACCCGAGCCATTCCATGATTCCAGGTCTGAAATCCTGGCCTCGGCCTTTGCCTGTGGAGCCTCCATTCAGCTCCAGAGGAGCAAGGCTGGGACAGGGATCCAAACCATGTCCTTGGCACAGCTGGTTCCAGACCCCTGAGCCCCTCAGGGAGGCTGGACCACCACTAAAATGTAATTATATATTGCTTAATTCACTGTGCTCCTGTACTTTTAATGCACAAAATGTGTTCTCAAAGTGAGAGTGGGAACCCTCACAGCTGCAATAGAGAAGCTGTGGTGCTTGGGATATGATGGGAAGGATCCAGCTCCGTGCTCTCTTCCCTGCAGGCATGTGTGCCCCTCCATGAAACATTCACTGACTGTTACTGCAGTGATAAAATATTGAAGCTCAAAACAAAAATAAACAGTTGTAAGAGAACTGCCAAAGATATTTCAGGTCAGAGTACAGTATTTTCATTTTCAATCACATTTCTAAATATTTTTCATGAATGTTTGTAGCTCTGTTTGAAGCCTCCAAATAATTTTTTCCTGCTATTTATTTTAGCAAGATGCCCCAAAGCTTTCACTGGAAGCTGCTGCTAATTCTCAGCTTGGTTGTTACTGATGAGTTGATACACATTTGCCTGTGTTGAATTTCCTCTGCAATACTAATTTTATCCCGCTATGTTCTGAGCTTTATATAGATGCTGAATGTATTCATCTATTGTTATCTTACATACTTTCCATTTGCCCTTAATAGAGCTGGAAGTAGTTATTAAATCTACTTCTTCACCAAAAGGAAGCCTCAGCTAAACATCATTTCAGTAGCTGCTGAATTAATTTTACGAAAAACCCCAAACTCTGCAAGTATTAAGCAATACTGGCAGCAGTTAGAGTTATGGAAAAATCTGTGTGTTATCACTCACAATATCCTTTTTCTACTTGTACCCTGACATTACTATTAAAAGCATCCTTTGTTTTCTGCTGAACAACTTAAGCCCTAAAAAACTGCTTCCTTTTAAGCTAGGCTTAAGAACTCCACTACAACAATGCCCTAAACAAGTATTTGTATCTCCTCCCACTAGGCAGAATAACTGCTTTTAAAAGGAAGCTTTAGAAAATAAAGTCTGTCCCACCCAAATTAAGACAATTAGTCAGTCAGCCCTAACACGTACTTCCACTGAAAATGCTAAAATGCTTTGTATTAAACTGATCACCTTAAAAAGATTCTCTGTTAAGACTTGATGTGGCTGCAGACATGGTGAGCAGCTCTCAAGACCCTTTTTCTCTGTCCCCTTTTTGGAATCTGTGCTTTGTGCCAGTTTTGTCCTGTTCCTTGTCATCCAAGCTCCTCTGCACTGCATGTGATTGAAAAAAGGATCACCTCTTTAAAGTAACCTGAACTCTCAATAAATTGGCAAATTTTAAGTATCAACCCCTCAAGTTCTCTAGGCCCTCAGTGCACCGAGGGGATTACAAACAACATTTTATCTGTCATTCACTGCACTTTTTTTCCTGCTTACCTTTTTCAAGGATTTTGTCTGTTTGCTCATGAAGTAAAGCAGAGGTTTGTGAATATGCTGCACACCTGATTTTTCCTGGGCACACACATATATTTGATGCATTTTATTTCAGTCATGTGATTCCATTTCTTTCACTGGAGCTAACACAATTAAGTGTCCAAGGCCAGGCTGGACGGGGCTTGGAGCAACCTGGGATAGTGGGAAGTGTCCCTGCCCAGGGCAGGGGTGGGACTGGATGGGCTTTGAGGTCCTTCCAACCCAAAACTTTCTGGGATTGTGTGGAAGAACTCGTGTGCTGTGGGAGAAGGGAATCAGGAACATCCTCCCCTCGGATCCAACCTTGGCAGAGTGGAAATACCCAAGGCCCTGTCCTAACCGAGGTGAGGAAGCCCAACTTCACTCATAAGCTCCAGTCAGCTCCAGTATTTCCAGCTCAAGGAGACACTGAATGGCACCTGCTAAAGAGCAAGGGGAGCCACAGGAGCTGCAAAACAGCAACCAGCCAGAAACGCTTCAGAGCACGAGCAGCCAACAGCCTCTGTGCTGCTTCCCACCACTCCCAACGCACAGGGATGCTTCAGCCACAAAGAAAAAGATGTATTAAAAACTACAAAAGCTTCAAAAGCCTCAGTGACTGCCTGTGCCACTCTTTGTCTCCATATTTTTCAGCAGAACATTTCATTTCAGAATTGGAATGTATAGAAACGCTGTCATGGTGGTGCTGGCAACAGATCCAATCAATTTGAAACTTGGTTTCCAGGTTTGTAATCCTGCATTGGCACAAATTTGTGATGAAGGAATTTGGATATAGATATTCTTAAACCTGCCACCAGGATTGCTTTTCTCTCCAAGTATGAGTGTATGTACCCTGAGCACAAGCACAGCTCTCTTTGGCCTCCCTATGAGATATCCTAAGCCACCTAATCCAGGTAATACTCTTATTTTAAATATCAATTATCCTCTTGGATCAGCTGGAATGCTTTCAGACATGCACATGTACCACGAAACACAAACTCACCCCCAGTACCCACCTCTGCAGCCCAGTGCCCCCAGTGATGCACATTTCACTCACTAAGAAGCTCTGTGGTTTGGTTTTTTAGCTGATTTTGGGTATTTGAAGTTTAACACGTCTTTGAACATAATTTAATTACCAGAAACCCCACGGTCAGTGGCAGAAAAATCCCAACTTCAGAGTACTGTTTTTTAATAGCTAGGAAATATCCCATGGAAAGTATTTCTGTGACAAATTAGTGAAGAAAAATTATTCTGCAAAATTAAACCACTAAAATGCCATTAAGGAGCATCCTGCAGACTCAATGGCTCCCAGTACATAAAATGTGAGATTAATGTTGGGTTTACCCAAAGTTACATGCAAAATTATTTGAATTTTGAACATTATGAAATATCAAACATTATAGTATAAAATATCAATATTATTTTGAATATTATCAAACCCACTCCACAGCCTTAGGACCACATGTCCACAACTGAACTCAGAGAGCACAAGAAGAGCTGGCTGATATTTTCATCACTGAAAACACATTGTAACTGGGAAGAATTAGAATGGTTTGGTGATATTCTTTAAAAATCAGGTTATCACACAATTTCAGCCACATGTCACTAGTTCTCTTCTGCTTACCCACCCACCTTTTTATGTTATGTATTTTTTTGAAACCCAGGGCAAGAACTACAGCAACTGAGGGCTTAACTGATTTTTCAGCAACAATGAATTCCCTTCCAAAAATCAGACTTGGACTTGATTGCCCATCATGAGAATTATCACCCCAAGTGAGAATTCTCAGGATGAGAAGCAGCTTGGAGACACCATAGATATTCCCAGTTTTTCCACAGCTCTGCATCCCAGCCAAAATTCCTGCTTTAAAAATGAAACAAAGCATTCTCAAGCAATTTTTGTAGAACTGCCAACTTCAAGACTCGACTTGAGATTAAATTTCCAATTTTGTCTCCTCTCTTCATCATAAAGAAAACATCAGAGCCTGCAAAATGTTTGTAATAGTCCTATGTAAGGGTGGAAATACTCCTGACCCTTCACTGGATAATACTTCAACTGTCCTAAACCTAAAGACAACACTAAAGGAGGGCCAGCAGCAGAACAAACACTAATGAGCAGAATGTAATTAACGCCTGCTTATCTTCTGGTCTCTAAGGGAAGCCATATCTGCCACCAGAAGATGTTTTACAAACATTAGCAACCTAATGGGCAGTGTAATCATTAATCATTTGAGAAGAGATAAGGGGAAGAAGTGCCTGTCTATAACCCAGGATACCACGATCCACTGGTGCTGAGGATGTTTTTGTTCTTTAATAAATATTTCTGAGCTAACCCAGAAGTACAAAGTCATTTACCCAACAATTAGCTGATGCAGAAAAGCAGCCAACTGGGCTACAAATGGATAAAAAAAGTTCAGAAGTGTTTCCTACACCCTTTGTGCATATTAATCATGTGTTTTATTCCTTGCTTTAAACTCTGACTGCAGCTGCTCTTCAATGGGTCTTATATAACACACCAACATTAAAATTAATTGTTTCATCTTTTCTACATAAAAATAAGATGGCATTTTATTATTATTCCTTTGCATTTATTTTCTGTGAAGGCATTTTAAATATTTTGTCCTTAATTGTTGCAATAAAAATCCATCTTGAACATTTTAGATGAAGGAAAAATTACAAATTAACGATCATTAAATTATTTTGGCAACCAGACTCATGGCAGATTCGACAGCAAGAGGATGAAACTCCATTTTAGTGACAAGACCAGTTGGAATATTTGCCCCAGAATTCTTAGCTAGATGTTCAGCAGATCAATTATATTAATTAAGCAGGGAAGACTGAAGACAACTGATGTCAATAAATATGTCAATATGTTAATACAGACCCAATGCCACCTCTCACCCCAGGGTAAATATAAACCAAACCCTAGCTGGATATTCCATGGATGCAGTGCTGCCTGGAGCAGTAAGTTACCACATTTACAACAGCAAGCAGGGAATTTAAATTCCCTACAAGCTTAGAGGAGAACCTGGGGATAAGATAAAGAAATCCCAGCTGAGCTCCTGAATCATGGATGGGTACAGCTGGGGTGATCCCCCTCCCTGGAATGCACAGCTATGGGAATCTACCTGCAGTTGGAATTTGCAAGGCAGAACTCACAGAGCTGTGCCGTAAGGGCTGGGGTTTATTTCTGTCACCCTCCCCTTTTGAACCTCACTGCTTCTGCACCACTGCTACTCAGACCACGCCACTGTGCCCAGGTCTGTGGGGCAGCCACGGCGCCAGGGCCAGGAGGGGCTGGATGGAAATTCCTGTATATCCACAGTCGCAGGCCATGCCAGCCTTCCTGTACCTGGGGTGGGTGCAGCAGCTCGTGCCACCACTCCTGACAGGCTGCTCAAGGAGGGAACAGCCTGGGGCTGAAAATTTGGGAGCTGCCAAGGAGCCCTGTCCTGGCACGGGGCAGGGATAGACGGCTCTGACGTGCTCTGGGTCAGGCTCTGGCACCTGGTTCCCAGGGCCCAAGGACACCTCCGTCATGCATTTTACGTATTTGTTTCTAAAATGTATTTTACACTTGGAGGAAGGTCAGCAGAGGGGTTTTCTGAAATGTTCAGAAGTTTGGAGAATATGGAAGTGTCACCAGCCTGATGCTGTTTGCTGAGGTAGGGGTCATCAACTCAGTAACTTCAAATTAGAACTTTTCAGTGAAATGATCACAGAATCACAGGATGGTTTGGGTTGGAAGGGACCTTAAAGCCCATCTTCTTCCACCATGGGCAGGGACACCTTCCACTAAGCCAGGGTGCTCCAAACCTGTCCAGCCTGGCCTTGGACACTTCAGGGACGGGGCAGCAACAGCTTCTCTGGGCAATGAGGAATGAATTTCAATACTGAAGAAAAGCAGGAAGAGAACAGCTCAGAGCAAGCCTGCACTTGAAGTTGTAACTTACAGAAAGAGAACAAGGGGGTATCCAAAGGGGATTTCTTGGGAGGAAAAGGTCCTGTCAATCACTACAGAACTTGCGTATAGAATCTGGGAGATGGGCAGGAAAACCTCTGGAGCAACTGCACGTGAAAAAGCATCTGGAATATTGCCCTCATTTGTTATCTGCAGGAAAAGCAGGGGGCAAGCATTTCACAGCTGAATCTGTAGAATCATGGCAAATTTAAGACAGGAATCTTGTGAGAGTTATAACACAATGGAAGTTTAAAAAATCCCACATGTATTGCCCAAAACACCCAAAAGCACTGATATTCAATGTATGTTCTTATTCCTTATGTTCTCCTGCAGCCAGAGTGAGTTGAGATGAGTCAGCTGAACACGAGAATCAAACCACACGTGCCTCAGCACGTGCTGCTCAGAGCTGGAATAACAAACCCACAGGACTCTGCTTTGAAACATCCATCAAAACACCTTCCTCCGAGAGCCAGTCCCACATCCCACGACACCCACAAGCCACGCTGCCTCCTCCCCCTCCCCACTGCTCTTCTGTCTCATACAGACCCACACTCTGCACACAGAGAGCTCATTCTGCACTTCTAAAGGCAGTGGGGAGACAACTAAAGCAAATACTTAATAGACGAGCTCAAATCTAAAGGCAATCAGGTCTCAAAAGTTTCCTTCCATGAGCACTTCTCCAATACACACTAAAATACTTTAAAAAATATTTATTTAAATTCACTAACACCCTTTTGGCTCCAAATTGGGTCAAATTATATAGAACTGTGGACAGTGGTAACTGTTGGAATATTCTGGTTTTACCCACTGTAATGCCATGCTGGCAGTGGATTCATTTTCCACCCTTGTCACTCTTCCCCAGCTTTTGTTCATTTTTATAATTCAAGTTATGGCTGGGATAAAGTCACCAGGCAAACCACAACTCCCAGCACTACCTGAAACAATTCATTTCTTCCACCACAACTCGTCAGTTTATAAAAAGTTTAGTTCTAAAAAGAGCATGTCTGTGCTGGTTCTCTGGAGCTTCTAATAGAGAATCATAAAGGTTGGAAATGACTTCCAAGATTGAGTCCAACCTTTGACCAAATACCCCCATGCCCACTAATCCATTCCCCATGTGCCACATCTGCTCATTTCTTGAGCATTTCCAGGGAAGGGAACTCCACCACTTCCCTGGGCAGCCCATTCCAATGTTTAAGTACTCTTTTAGTGAAGAAATTCCTCCTGATGTCCCGCCTGACCCTCCCCTGGCACAGCTGAGGCCATTTCCACCCCTCCTGTCCCTGTTCCCTGGGAGCAGAGCCCAATCCCCCCTGGCTGTCCCCTCCTGTCAGGGACTTGTGCAGAGCCAGAAGGGCCCCCCTGAGCCTCCTTTGCTCCAGGCTGAACAACCCAATGAAAAATCAAGCCTCCATCCTCTCACGGTCCTTCCGCGACAGCCCCAACAAATAAAACCCTTGTGCACGCAGGGCTCAGAGCCTAAAAGGCAGCAGCACTCGAGTTTGCACACAGCAGACTCTTCTGCTGCCAAGAAACACACACTTGGAGGCACAAAGAGCCCCTCGAGTGCCCTTTGGCAGCTCCTGTTGCTGGCAGCGGCCGCGGGGCAGCGGCGGCTCCGGGCTGGCCAAGCAGCTGCTGACCAGGAGCAGCCGGCCAGCCCCGCGTCCCAGGGCCTGCTGGAAGCCAGCCACCCTCCCAGCCTCACGGAGAGCAGCCACACGGGGTGCTGATGACCTTGGGAATACAGGGTGTTCAAGCTGGGCAACGCCAGAAGAATCCTAAAAGCCTCTACACGTGGGGTTTTTTAAGGCATCGCCATTGCATCTCTTTTTTATTCATAGTTGCACAGCTCTCTTCGGTTATAAATATTAAAAGCGTATATTTAAGCAATTTAAATGACCTTTCAGACCAACACAAGCAATTAGGACAGCTCCTAGCCAGCATCTGTTGTTAAATCCCCAGAAATGGGACAGCTGCAGCAGACTTTCACATTTCAAGTTGAAATTTCATAAATTGAGCACTTCAACCAAGGGCAACATCTTCAAAAGTTTGCAGGTACAGGGTCCAGCCACGGAACATTTTGTTATTATTATTATTTTATATGCAGAAATGGCTTGAAACAAGTTCAGAAATTCTGATGCTACAAGTCAGAATAATTAATCCTGTGTGTTTAGCCCATTTCAATTCTCCTCCACAGACAGCAGCTACCAACTTCTTTTGATTAATACCAGTAATTTAAGAGCAACATACTGCACCCCTTGTAGTTGCTAATTAGCCAGACCAGATTTTAAAAAAAGTCACAGAATCACAAAATCACAGAATGGTTTTTGTTGGAAGGGACCTTAAAGCTCATCCAGTTCAAACCCTGCCATGGGCAGGGATGCCCCCCACTAAATCAGGTTGCTCAGGACCCTATCCAACCTGGCCTTGGACACTTCCAGATATCAAAAGACTACCCAAAGAATTATTTTTTTTCTCCTCATTTTTATTTTCCTTATAGGCAGACTGTCAGCCACACTAAGCCACAGCAGCGAAGCCGCATTTTCCCTTCTGTATCCCAAAGCAAGGTGCATTTCCAGCAACAGGAGCTCCCAAAGCCAGGCTGCAGCCACTCTGCAGGCAGGGGGTGTGGTGGATCCTCTGCAGCCCTGTCAGTGCTGAGGGCTGAGTTTCAGACAGCTCTGCCAGACGTGTGAAAGGCGAGTGTTGGTGCTGGTGTTTCAGCCTGGGCACGGAGGTGGCCGGATGAATTCACACTCCCACGTGGCTCCCAGGGCAGCCTGGCAGGAGGGAAGCAGCACTGCCACACAGTTTTCTTGGCATGGACACAGGGACAGCAACCAGAGGAGCAGGTTTCTCTTAGCGCTGTGTTCACTGCAGCAAGAATGACAAAACCCAAACCAAACCCCAACAGCCAGCTGGTCCTTCAGCTATTAAAGTTACTGGGAGCGATGGCTACACATGCTTACAGACTGTGTGATCTTCACAGTACAAAGGGAGGAGACTTTAATATTCTGGAGCAGTACCTGCCTTGAATCCCTGGGCCCAAATCAGCCCTGCCACGGAGACTGAGCAGCTGAGCTCTGCCCAGTTAAATGTCACTGCAGTTTGTGCTGATGTTTGCAGAGAACTGAGCACTGAACCAGAAGTACAGTGAGAAAAGTGCCAGCAGTATTTATCCCAGAGGAAAAAAGTGAGTTTGTTTCCCGTAAAAGTTGTGGCTGCCCCATCCCTGGAAGTGTCCAAGGCCAGGCTGGATGGGGCTTGGAGCAATCTGGGATAGTGAAAGGTGTCCCTGCCCGTGGCAGGGGTGGAATGGGATGATCTCTGAGCTGCCTCCCAACCCAACCCATTCTGGGATTCTATGAATTTTACAAAGGTTTTCTTTACTGATGCTGCAGTAAGTGATTTTTGAAAATAAAGTATGTGCCATATTTTGAGTTTAGTATACACTTCAGAACTGTTTTAGGGCATAATTAATAACACAATTAGAATATATTAGCGTGATGTCTATTCTGCTTGTCATGAAATTCAAAATAAAAACACTTTAAAAGCTATTTTTATATGTAATACACAATTCTATAGGAGTAGAAACCACAGAAATATGATAACAAATTCTAACCATCCACTTGTTGAACAGCAGTTTGTCTAAAGCAATTTGTCTCTTTCCCATGCAAATATCTGAAAATAGAGCAGCAGGCCATGAAACAGTTTGTTGTGTATCTGTGCAACCACTGTGGATTGATAGAGAACACCCTTAGCAGGACACACTTCAGGGTGGTGTTTTGAGAATCCACACACAAAATATCAGAATAGCACTTAGCTTCACCATCCAATGCTATTATTAAAAAAAAAAATCAACAACCAACCAAAAGAACCCCAACAAAAAAATCAACAACTAACCAAAAAAAACCCCAACAAACCCCCCCTCAAAAAACCCAATCTCCAAACCAACCAACCAACTAAAAACCACCCCAAACAAAAAACCCAAACAAACAAAAAAACCTACCAAAGATCCAAGCAAGGACTTAAAAAATTAAAAAAAAATAAGAGTAATGAAAATACAACATTCTTGAACTTTGTTTCTGACATGGGCTATCAGGATAAAAGTCTTGAGGAGATCCCACGCTTGGCAAGGTCAGTTTTGTGCAGCAGACACCCACCTCTCACACATCCCCATCAGGGAATGGGACAGAAAGGAAAGAAATTGGGTGCGTTTGGCCTGGAGGCAGCAGCAGCTGTCAGGTACCTGAGAGGAGGTGGCTGAGGACGGGCAATGAGACAGAGGCCAAACTGGGACATGGAATTCCTGACTAAAATGGCCTTTTTTCCCTCTGAGGATGACAAAGCACTTGGGCAGAGCCCCAAGGGCACTTATGAAATCTTCAGCTTTGGGGGTTTTCCAAGATCTGACTGGACAGACCCTGAGCAAACTGGTCCCATTCCAGGTTGGTTCTACTTTGAGCACGAGGCTGGAGGAGATGCTGTCCAAGGTCGCTGACACTGGGACAATTCTGCCATTCAATCAGGTTCTGATTCTTCCCCTTTCCAAGAACTCAGAGTTCAGTGAGTCCCTCACCACAGGAATATCTGACAAGTCAATAAGCCTGGGCAAATCTTTCATCCATGACTGTCTTTTAAATCTGGATGAACTCAGCATCAACCACGTTCTGTGCAGAGCATTGCAAAGTTTCATTAGGCTTTAAAAGAAATAAAATATTTCTATTTTCTTAAGCAGCCTCACTTTGTGCTCAGTAGCTGTGATTGCAGGAGAGGGTGAATGACTGCTACTCATTCTCTCTGAAACCCTCACTGCTAATGACAGCCTTGCCCCACAGCTGCCCCTCTGCAAAAATATTAAACTAAAAAAAGCTTTTCGTGGCAAGTTCAATGCTTTTCTTTCTTACAGGAGGAGGATCATTGAAGGCCTATTAGTAAAACTGATGGAAGGAACTTTACCAAGCAGACTGTTGGGTTTTAACTTCCAGAAAAAATTGTCTTTGGGGTTCTCAGTGCTGCCCTGGGCACAGGGACCAGGGCGATGTGCCACTGTCACCAGTCAAGAGGGAGACAGATGGCACTGGAGGCAGCAGCTAAGCTCCAGTAGGGAAATCTGTTCTGTTTGCAGAGCTGTGGAGGCTGTGGGATTTCAGCTGAATTTCAGAAAACCAGGCCTATTAATCCCAGCTTTGCCAGCCACAGTAGGGCAGGGTTTTTTCTTTTCAAAAATAGACTCCAAGATGTTTCAAAGAATAGTCTTCTTGCTGGAAAAAATGTTAATTGGCTTCCAATTGACTAAATAATAAACAAGACATTTCTTTAATGTTTGCTCCATAGAAATACTAATTTTAGCCTAACTTAAAATGCAATCAAAATTAAAATCTAGAACTAACTGCAAATATATCAGAACAGCAGTAGTTTTCTGCAAGTGCTAATTCAATTATCATGGACTATCCAGCTGGTTCCTAGACATGTGACCCCTCAGCCTCACCAGAGAGCTCTTTCTTAGTGATAGTTTTTCTTTATGCTACATCTGATGCCCCCTAAAAACTAGTGGGGAAAACAAAATGAAATGAATTCCTCATATTTAGCATTATGTTTCAGATAATAAAGTGGAGCTGTGGCATTGCAGGCTTTGTCAGAGAAGCACATTCCTGTGCCTTTGGCTGGGCCCAAACTGAGAGCTGACACAGTTAGGATGGGAATGTTCCACTCAAAGAACTTTTAATGTCTGCAAGACAGTCTAAATCTCAGTGCTGAGGAAGATTACAAAGATACATGTGGATTGCTTATATAGGACAAAATCAGCATTTCCTAAGGCTGCTGAGAGAAATCCATGGGCAGAACAAAGGCAGCAGCTCCTGAGAAATCCTACAAAAAGCCCTGTTTAGTGCTACAGCAGAGGGGGAGAGGGATGAAGGTCATGCCTTGAGAGGGATGGCAAAGCAGGAGAGGTGGGGTTTTTCTTTCAAATCAGCACTGCATGCCCTTCCTCCGAGGGGGCTGCACGAACTGGGGCACAAACTTAAAATCTAAATTAAACATGGAAAGAAAGTTTCATCAGCCAAGGCTAATGGGGCCAGCTTAGGCACGATAAATGCTTTACATCTAAAAGACTTCTCAGCCCAGTTTGGAGTTTAGTAGACAAGGGCAACAAGGGCATTTTTTATTTTTTAAGCAAACAGATGAATATTGAAACCTATAGACTCGAAACCAAGTTGTTGCAGGCAAGACAAGCAGGAGTGTTTGCTGTACACTCCAATGTCTCACTGCCCAAATACTGCTTAGAATAAGTCTTTTGGATTAACGGTTGGACTTGATCTTAGAAGTCTTTTCCAACTTTAATGATACTGTGATTTTTCTTAGCACCATCTTTCATGGGAAAACTAGGATTGGGACTAAACTTAAAAGCAACCCATTCATCCTTGCTAACGCACACCAGGTTTTCCTCAGTGAGACCAAAAGAGGAGCTCACTGCTGTCTGAAGCACAGCCATTCCACTCTGGAAGCAGGCACAGCCTGGTCAGTCTGGGGAAGAAAGGCAAAAGGAGAAATAAAGGCAGGGCCTTCAAACCTGAGGCAGCTGCTGAACGTTCTGCCTACTTGAGTTTGGGCAAGGATGCTTTTGACAAATGAGGAAACTCAAATGCCAAGAGTGAGTCATCCCTCGTAAGCAGAACACAACAGACTTGCCAGCAGCTCTGAGTGGATCTCTGCTTTCTCAATGTATGGTGAACACTTCATCACAAGTCTGGGTAGCTTCTCCAGAAGGTATAATTAGAGGCACAGATATAAGGGAGGCTTTAAAAATAAAAATAGAAGGATGGCAAGTTATTAATGTAGGTGGTTCAGACTTTAGTCTTTAATTTAAACTGAAGGTTAGTGTATGTAAAATAATAACTCTCGGAACTCCCTGAAGTGCTATTGTTATTCCACGCCATTAAATTGGAAAAACCAGGGTTGCTTTATAATCCAGGGCAAGGTGTGTTCCAGTAATAGTCATGTTGCAATAATATATATTTCTGTGTTGAGTGAGCAGCTCTGCACAAAATGCAGAACGATTCCAAGTGCAATGGCTTTGCTTTGTACGCAACCAAAGAGGAATCACCTCATTGCTGTAACAACAGGAATTGCCCCGGTGGGAAACCCATCCCTGACCTGGGAGTTGGGCCTGAGTTGGGCAATGGTCTGGGGCACTGCCACAGCCCAGGGAAGCCCAGGTTCCTCCTCTGAGGAGGATCCATTTCAACCTTAATTCTTCCCGTGGCCGGTGAAGGGCCGAGCTCAGGGCCTTGGGAAGGGCCAGACGGCCCCAAAATGCCAGCGACTCACAGCGAGGGCAAAAATGAGCTCAGACCTGATCTCTGCTGCAGAGCAGCCAAAGCATCCCTTGCTTCCCTGATCCGTGCACGGCAGCTCGCACAGGCTGTGCCTCCCGAGCACCATTTCCAGCAGATTTGACACTGTGGAGCCGAACGCCAGGGCTGCCGTGAGTCACCAAAATGAGTCAGTTCTCACTGCTGCCTTACTCAGACACTGATACAATATGGCACTAGTCTGCCTTATCTGAGGGTATTTATAGCAGCCTGAGTCACTGACTAATGAGAGCTGCCTTCCTCAAATTAAACATTTGTTGTGAAGGCCGTGCACAGGATTCCAGCTCTGTGCACCACAGGCGCTGTGAGCATCTCACAGTCACATCCGAACCCACACGCACGACAGAAAACTTATTCAGCACTGCCTATTAATGAGATGTGGGTTTCCTTCCTTAAGGCCACATCTTTTGATGTGTATTTAGATGACTTTAGATAAAACTTAAGAGCTTTCACTATTTTTCATTCCCCTTCAACCAGCTACTGCCTAGAAGCTTTATAATAGGAATACAATCTATTAATACCAGACCTGGTTTAGGATCAACCTCTGTCCTAACTTCCTGGAGGCAGGAAAGATGCAAAACCAAACTGAACAAAATGGGAATTTAGAAACAGTCATAAAAGGATGAGAAGCAGCAACCCTTAGACAGGAACTCATCCTTTTTTCAATGCTTTCCACCCTGAAATCTCACAGCCCAGACTGATTTTAAAAGCTGACGGTAACCCAGTATTTCCCTGCATGGGGTTACAAAGCATTTTGATAAGCAAACAACCAAAAAGTGGAACTTGTTTGAGATCACTCTCTAGATTAAAATAGCGCCTGTAAATGGCAAAAACGCAGTTTAAAAATTTGCCTCTAAATAAAAATTAACTGCATAACATGCATGTCTGTCTAAATCTGAAATGTTCAGCTACTGTATTAGATAATTTAAATGTAGAATTTAGGGCAAGGTTTCAAAGTTTTCAGGGGCAATAACTCGGCTCATATAATGAAGGAGCACTCATTCATGACGATCCTTGCTACAAGAGGTTAATAAAAATCTATGACTCTATTTTAGAAAGAATTGCTATACATAAAACTATGAAACACCGTGGATTAAGAGGTGAATGAATTGTCTAGAGACAGAGAAATTCAGATATCATCAGCAGGATGGTACCACAACTGGCTGGCCAAAAATACTGCCTTTCAGAAGTGCAGTTCCTGCAGATGGATGGTGCAAGGAGAGAGGTTTGCAGCAAATAAAATACGCATAAAACCTGTCTGGATGCAAAGATAGACGGTGCTGGCGTTCAGCTTCGGGTTTGTTTGGTTTTGTGGTTTTCTGTGTTGTTTTTTTTTAATAGCTTAGAAATGTCCACTACAGAGATTGTTTCACCATATCCTGAGTAGAACAGAAGAAACATGGTTATTTTTGGAGGTCTCGAAATTAGAAATGTGGTTATGAAGGGGTTTGTTTCTTCCACTCTGCTCCCACCCTCCCTTTCCCTGCTGCCTGGAACAGGATCAGAAGTGGAAGCATTTAGTCCTAACAAAACCAATTGACGTACCAAAGTGCCTGTGGAGGTTTTTACAGGTACTTCCTTTTCACTACTTAAGAGAATATGAAAATATCAGATATTTTCAAATCAGAATGGAGCAAACCAGTGAAATCCTACTGTATCAGAAAAAACTTCTATCACTGGCACCAGAGATCCTGAACACAACAGACGCAGCCTCTCAGGAGAGTCAGGGAACTGCTGAAGTGCTTTTTTGCTTTTTTTCCCTTTTTCAGTACAAAAAGCTGCTGTTAAAGCAGTTATTTTGTTCAACTGCTGATTGAAGGCTATTCACCAAGCCCATGTTCTTCAGAAGTTAAACAACCTGGCAGGTTTCAATAATAGATGTTTCAGAGGAATATTGTAATCATCTTTTAAACACTACTCTTAACTACAGCAGATTTTTCCCCCCGTACAGAAACAGACCTTAACACAGTCTATAGCCCACTAGTTAAAGGTCATCCTAACAAGGAAAGCTAGATATTCAGCAAAACATCCAAATGTGAAGTTTCAAAGTCCAGCCTGTGTAACTGCAGGGTATTTATAGTGTACATATACTCCACGATCCCAAGGATCCCAATAAACCTTTTGTAAGTTGACTCTTCTCTCACACGAAGCATCTGCTGGAAGGAGGCAGATGAACAGATTGTTTTATGCTAAAAACAATGTCGCTTGAAGCACCACTACATTATAAATAACCCTGTTGGTGAGTCAGCAGATGAGTCCCTTGTTTGGGAAGCTTTGCTAAGACAACACTTTGAACAAAATCATTTTGTCACCCCAAAACGCTGNCTCCACGATCCCAAGGATCCCAATAAACCTTTTGTAAGTTGATTCTTCTCTAAAGCATCTGCTGGAAGGAGGCAGATGAACAGATTGTTTTATGCTAAAAACAATGTTGCTTGAAGCACCACTACATTATAAATAACCCTGTTGGTGAGTCAGCAGATGAGTCCCTTGTTTGGGAAGCTTTGCTAAGACAACACTTTGAACAAAATCATTTTGTCACCCCAAAACGCTGTTCTCTTACCAGACACGTTCCACTACATTTTTGCATTTCACCAAAGCTTAAAAGTGACGAAGGCACGGCAGACAAAGGGATGGATTTAGGGAGGCTGGCACTCTCCGTGCCGGGGATCGAGGTTTTCCATGGTTCAGGCAGGATCCAGGAGGGGGCAATGTCTGCCTTCGGAAGAGATTCCTGCTCCATTCCCGCTGCGCAGAGCCACAGAAGCTGTGTGCCAGAGGGAATAAATAGCAGCGCTATTAGGAAAATCACAAGCAATCCCTCTGAACGGAAGCTGGGGGAGCTTCATTCAGTTCCTTCTGCTCATTTCCAGCCGGCACTGGAGCGATCTGGAATTACGGCATTCGAACTTCCCACGGCACGAGAGAAACGGCAAAATTCAACCAGCAAGCTTCTTCAACCTCATCGCTTCTTCTGACCAGATGACCAGAGACCCCTACCAAGAGTTTCCAAACCCAAATCCTAGTTCACTTGATGCCAAACCTTCTGGAAGTGCTGTTATCCCAAGTTGCCATCCCAGCACTCCACTGAGCCCTTCTGGCAGTTTGAGGCTCCCACCAATGCCCAGAGAAACAAAAGAAATTATTCTTCCTGATCATTAGAGACCAACCAGGAACCAACCAACAGCATCTGCTTTAAAACTCAGATCTTTTTAAGGCAGGGCAACAAATCCTGCAAGCTCCTCGTGGTCAGGTGGAACAGCCCCAGAAATTCAACACATTGGAATTAAGCACATTCACTCATCTCTCACCATTTTCCAGGACCAGTTTGGGCATTCTCAGGCACCCAGAAATGTTCTAAGTGTGGCAAAAGAGGGTACATGAAAACATTGCTTAAGAAACTCAGTAAGATCTGAGTGCTGATTTTATTAACTATGGTTGGGAAACTTTTAAGTCCATTTGGAAACTTCACCTTGAAAATGCTATGAGGAGAAAAAAAAACACTGAGGAAATTAAGGAAAATTACTTGGGTATTTATGGAAACATCTAGAAATTCAGAGAGTTTTTGAGGTTCAAAGATGAAAATATTTTCAAAATTCATGCAACTACAGAACTCCATCACATCCTATTAAATCTAAGATCAGAACCAGCTGTGGGAGATCCAAAGGAAACTGTCCAAACTTTTATTAAAATAAAGAAGAGTAGCAGACCCTTTTTTGCCCTGATGGATGCCAAGAGCTGTGTGTTGGTCTAATTCCTGATTAAGCTCTGCAAATCAACCCTCAGGCTGCCTCTTCCTTATGGAAGACCAGTCCATACATTGAGACCACCAGATTTTGTTAGCCAGGATGGTTTGTTTGGGATTTTTGTTTGGTTTGGGGTGGTATTTTTATTGCTTTGTAGGGGTTTTTTGGTTGCTGCTGGGTTGGGTTGTTTTGTTTTGTTTATAGAAGCACCAGAAACCCAAACTCTCCAATGTGTGACTGCAATAGAGTGCTGAGAGCTACCCTGAGACACCCCAATTGCTGTAACAGCATTATAAAAATCGATCCCTTTTCACAGCACAATAAACCACCACTGTGGTGCCCTTGATGCATTTCAAAGGCTGAAAAAAGTGTTGTAAAGAGTGATGAACTTCAGCTCCTTGAGGTAATAAGTTGTTGAATGCAGCTACAATGTCCTAAAATGCAGCAAAACTTCATGTTTCAAATGTGTCAACTACACACATATGAAGTATCCATCTTCATCTTCACTCATTTATTTGTAATGGCATAAAATATTGCAGTGTTATGCCGAAAAATTTGTTTCCCAGGACAGGAGAAAAGGCTATTGCAGTGGAAAAGCATCATTTCATTAGAAGAAATAGGTATGAACTGGCAAAGGTAAATAAGGACTGGATGGGAATGGGGCAGTTTAAAGTTCTACGACAGCCTTGGCCCAGGCAACAATCCTTGTGTGAGCTCCAGCCAGGTTTATGGAACAGGGAAATGGGACTTCACACTTAGTCCTTAGCTTGATAATGGATATGAAACAACCTGGGTGAGCCATACCTTGTTTCCTTTCCTTAGAAAAGAACCCTGAATCCATGAACAGTCTCCAAATTGCCTGCAGACACTCTGCAGCTGTGGTGAGCAGCAGTCTCTGACACACCAGCAGAAAACACTTATTCACTGAAATTTATAATGAACGTTCCCTGATGTTTTGGCAGTGGGACCTCCCAGGCCTCTGCCATGGGAATTTGTGTGCCACAATTCAGGTTTCACAAGTATACTGCTATTTTATTGGGTCCTTAACCATTTTATTGTGCCTGATCAGAACTCCCACTCATGCAAAGAAAAACAAGACACTGTTCTCCTCTCTGCTGTGTTTAACCCACAGGGGTGGAAATCTGAGCAACTGCTCTGGTGGAAGGTGTCCCTGCCCATGGAATGAGGTGAGCTTCAAGGTTCCTCTGACCCAGGCCCTCCTGTGATTCTCTAAGTCCTTACTATCCTACATGCTGCCTCCTAGCAGTGTTTGGGAGCCACATCTCTTCCATAAATATCTGTCTGTAATTGCTCACTGACGGCAGCCACCGACCCAGGGGAAATCTGATCCTATCTCCAATTCTGGCTTCAACAACCTGTGTACAACTGATGTGTCCAGGATTCCAAGCACAGAATTTGGAGATAAAGGCAGACTGACAGACAGCAGCTCGCACTCCCTTTCTCCCACCCAGCACACACAAGGCTCTCCATTCCACAGCCTGTAAATTCCTGGTTAACATCCGGATCCAGTGCTGGATCAGAGCAGCATGCTGGGGACTGCTTCCCTTTTATGCAAGTTCACACCATTTAAAGTTTCACAAAGCCAGTGCTTTCCTAACACCTTACTAGTTCTTAAAAACAAAAATAGAGCAGAAAATTCACAATTGGATTTGCATTTATGAACAGAAGTGCACACACGTGCCTGTGTAGGTGTTTTACCTCGGATGGTTCTGGATCCAGATCCCACTCTGGTGGTCCAGGGACACCTTCCACTATCCCAGGTTGCTCCAAGCCCCATCCAACCTGGCCTGGAAGACTTCCAGGGTTGCTCTGGTATAGTCAATTATGGCAACAGTTCTGAAGGTGTCACTTTCCTATCACCTAAATTGGGATTATCAAGATCACACCTCCACATCTAGGGCTCTGAACGTTTATGGATTGATGAGTATCCTGGAAAGCACTTCTGCCCAGCACACAAAATCCTGCATCCTCCCTGGCCTGCTCATACTCAAGACCGAGGCTGTATCTAAAAATATAAATAATCTTCTTTTTACCATATGCACAGCAACTCAGGGCAACCAGCCAAAGATGCTGGATCATCTAATGGATATAAGTTGCTTTTTACATTAATGTTTTGCATAAAACACCATTTCTTGACCAATAAATGGTCTTAGTTAGTGCCATCAACTTAAACTCCAATTCTATAAAATTTCAGCAAAGCTTTCGTGCAACTGAACAGAATTTAGAATTTATCAGTCACTTCAAGTATTTAAATCAACTGCATGAAAGTAATGAAGCTGAAGTGTTTGCTTCTATGCCAAGTTAGACAACATGAATATTCCTGAGTGGGCTTTCTGTGTGTGCAGATAAAAGATTGAGAGCAAACTGAACAAGAACTGACCTATGGTGCACATAACTCAAACATGTGGTTTTGACATGTCTCAAATACGCAGAGCTTCCTGGAATGATGTTTAGAGAGGCAATAAGGAAAGGGAAAGAACAAGGAATTTAATTTGATAGAAATCTTTACCACTCCACTGGGTACAGTTGGAAGTTTGGGCTTTTGACCCAGCTCAACATCCATCATAACGAGACACCAAAAGACAAATTAACATCAAAGAGAAATGCTTTTATATCATCTTTCACCAAAAGCCTCACAGTGCCTCAAAGCCCCTCCCAGCCCTATCAGTGCCTTGCTGGTTTTACTCCTCTCCAGGAACTCAGAATTTCATCTCACAAGCTGATACACAAGGGAAAACAGAGATACCAGTGTGTAAGCAAGATAGGATCACTGTTCTGTTTTTGCAGAACCTTTCAAAAGCAGTGTGAACCCTCCAGTAAGACTTGTTTCTGCCCAGAAAGAGATATGTTTTATACACGAGATTACAAATTGCTTGGAAAAGATTTGAGAGGGATGGGATCGCTGACCTTCCTGTTCTTACATCACACACTATGAAGTGCTGTGAGAAGCATGGCTGACACCACAAGGTTTTCCTCCAGTTTTAAGTTATTTCCCAAACCATGCTGACTATGGCCCACCAGGGAAGAAAAAAAGATCACCTGAAAATAGGAAAAAGTTCCTTTATCCTGGTTTATTCCTTTGGAGTGTGGCCATCTCCCTGCACTGAGAAACAGAAGAGCTCAGCTCAGAGCATCCTCAGCTCTCCAAAGTTGCTGCTGGGACGGGTGATTGACTTGAAATACTAATGCTGCCTCTGGCAAAAATTTCCATGAGTAAGACAAGTATATACTTGAGCTTTTAATTGCTCACCTCCTGTACTATCAATTTTTTATACTAATTGATATAACAATGAACTACATACAAATGTTACCATATAAAATATAATGGCTATACAAATACTTGAATTTCTATCTAGCATTAGAAATCAAAAGCCTTCTTAGAAGTTATGACAAGCTCAGCCTAACTAGGCACAAAATAACAAAGCATCAGGCGTATTTAATTTTATGTTTTAATTATTTACATTATGTTCTTTACACAAGTGCTAATTCTTGCTGCCTTCACAAGTGTTTGCAATGGGTCCTACAGTTGTTATAGCAATTAAATTTTAAGATCCAAACATCTTTTCAAGTTAACTTTTATCTTTATGAAGTCTGGATAACATCTTTTTTAAATGTATCAACTGGCATAAAAATTACAGATGTAGGAAATGGGCAATCAGCTGTTGTGTTTGCCAAGGCACAACGTGTGAGGAGCATAAAAGAAAGGAATGCAGGCAAATCCATTTGGATTCATGACTTAAAAGTAGATGAATGAGGAACACTGGAATAAACCTACCAAGAGCAAAACTGGGGGGGGAAGATTGGGAATGGAGAAAAGGTACAGCAGGAAATGGAGAAAATAAATATACAGAGGGAAGAGAAAACATTAGGATTTTTTCCTCTTTAAGAATATTATGAAGGGAAAAATCTCTGGGAATTTGAGCACTTCATGTCTGTGAGAAATCAGAGCAAGTCTGATAGTGCCAGATATCCCAACAACCTCTAAGAAACAGATGTGCAAAGGGAAATAAAGTGACTTTTCCCCAGGCAACCATCTTTGTCCAGGCAAAAATCCTTGATGAGACTTACGCTTTGCATTTGGAAATAACCACAGCTACCAGCAGACCCAGGGCAGGGAAAGGGGGAAAAAACAAAAGGCACATTGAGTTGCTTTTGAATTGAATTCCCTTCCTACCTCCTCTCATTTTCTATCACTCAGGAACCATTCCTCAGATCTAGCAAGGCAGGAACTAAATTCTTATCAACAGATTTAATCTTAGTCACGCAAACAGACCCATAAATCCTCCAGAATTATTTTTATAAAGATAAATACAAATGGTTTACAATTCCCCTGACATTCTAACTGCCTAGTACATCCTTGAATATGGATAGCAATAACTAGGAGATTGCTACTAGAAGTCCAAAGCACCAAGCCCTGGGTGAGCCACTTACACAAAAGGTGCCCTCTGGCTGAGAACGAAAGGCAGAGACTCAAAGCACAGCCATGGAGCTGCAGTGTTACTCTAATATGTGGAAATTCCGCATTCACAGATATCAAACTCTAAGATTTACTTTCATTAAAAAACCAATAAATGGCCCACATCTTGTTGTTCTCTCCCCCATGCATGATGGAAGCTGCCATTCTCCGGTGGGATCATTATTCTTCCTTCCAGGCATCATCTCTGATGCACCTGTCAAGCACCACCTTTCAGGTTTATCATTCTCTCCTGATTGCAGCTGAATTGTGTTCTTGGCAGCAACTCCCCCTCAATCTTCATTAACACTGGAGCTGTTCTTTAATCCTTGCTGACCTGCCCTTCATATTTGGTTTCCAAGCCTTCACCTCCTGCTAAATCCCATTCTCTGCCCACTGTGCTCCCTATTCCTGTCCCTGCTCCAGCAGTTTGGGTTCCTCCTCTCCCTCTGCAGCTGGTCCCTGCACAGCCACGGGGCTTGTCCTTGGGTGGTGAAGGAGAAGCCCCTGTTTTGTTTGGCCTTGATCATTCCTGATTTATCAACACACTGCAAGGACACGGCCATTCCTGAGGGAAACCACCACCAGAGAACAGCACTGTTCCCTAAATTAGCCAGTATTACCCATTCCTTTGATGAGAATGTTGATCTTTGCCACGAAAATAAATCGTTTGGTAGCTGGGAATAAAGCAGTCTGCAATGTTTAAAGCACTATAGCTGTGGTAAAGCTGGAAGGAAGATCTTAAAGCAAAGTGGATGCTCCGTGTGTTTCTTTAACTCTTCCACATGTAAATGCATTTAAAACAGAAACAGTAATATAGAATCATGGAGTGGTTTGGGTTGGGAGGGACCTTAAAGCCCATCCAGTGCCATCCCCTGCCATGGGCAGGGACACCTCCCACTATCCCAGGATGCTCCAAGCCCCGTCCAACCTGGCCTTGGACACTGCCAGGAATGTGATAGCCACAGCTTCTCTGGGCACCCTGTGCCAGGGCCTCCCCATCCTCACAGGGAACAATCCCTTCCCAATATCCCATCTAACCTTGCCCTCTGGCAGTGGGAAGCCATACCCTGTGTCCTGTCACTCCATCCCTTCTCCAGAGTCTCTCTCCATCTTTCCTGTGGCTCCTTCAGCCACTGCAAGGCCACAATTCGGTCACCCCAAAGCTTCTCCTCTCCAGGCTGAACAATCCCAGCTCTCGCAGCCTTTCCTCCCAGCAGAGCTGCCCCATCCCTCTGCCCATCCTGGTGCCTCCTCTGGACTCTCTCCAGCAGCTCCAGGCCCTTCCTATGCTGGGCCCAGGGCTGGAGCAGCTCTGCAGGTGGGCTCTCACCTGAGGGGCAGAGGGGCAGAATTCCCCTTCCCCTGCTGTCTCAAAAAAGCAGGTGCTTGGGAAGGAAACTTCCACTGTAACTGTGGTTTATACTAAAGTTACTAAGCAATCACAAACACCGACAACCCTCACAGCTGTTTCATACCAAGTGTTTCACTATCCCCATCACAACAGCACCTCTGCACCACAGAGCGTGAAACAAAAGGGCAGTAACAGCCACTGCACTATAAATCTGTCATAACGTGATTTCCCCCACATACAGACATTTAAGAGAGCACTGAAATCAGAATTTCAGACTCACTAAAGAGCCACTACTTTACTGCTGGGTTCCTTTATAATCCAGACATTTCTCCACAGGACAGAAATCCCCACAGCCTGCAGATGGCTAAGGCAGCACCACTTCATGGTCTGTGGCTCACTATCCATATGGACTAAACTCCAGTTGTCTTCCCTGCTTGCCCTGGGTCACTATTCTGACAGCTTGGAATTGTTAAGCTCTTAATGCTTCTTTTCTTAATCCAAGTGTTCCTGCATTGTTTGGGTTTTCAATGACTGTAATTATCTCATGTAGTGCTAGAAATTACACTTTTCTACAGGAATATTCCTTATAAATAGGGGTTTTACTGCCTTCTCTCTGGAACTGGCTAGTTGGATAATAGCTCTCACAATACTTGGACAGCATGTGGGCCTCCTACTTCTCTTTTAGCCCAGTTTCCATCATCGAAGTGTACTGGGAATCCAGCACTCCTCTGGAGGTGTGGAAGACATGACCCCCCATCAGTTTTGTGCCATACCATTAAGAAGCTGATAGTTAAACATCAAGCCAACAAGCCATTTTTTAAAATCAACACATGAGGAACATTTTTCCAGATTCTTTCCTTGGCCAATATTGGGATGGTCAAGGTCTAGAACTGGAAGTTGCTGGCCCAGGCTCCAGCTGCAGTTGGTGGGACAAGGAACCAACAAAAATATTCCCACGATTACCTTCACATCACCACCTTTATTTGCTTCTCTCTCCAAATAAGACCAACACCCTTGTGAAACTGGAACAGGGGAGGGCTGCAGTCATTGGCCTGGAGTGCCTGAGAGGTTTTCCCTGCTGGAAATGAAACCCCTCCCTGGTAATGCCATTAATTAGGTGACTGCTTCAAGTGAAACATGGATCTACTTCACCCAGACAAAAATCTGCTCTGAGCAAATTATCTGCAGGCAGATTTGTTACAGACCAGTGTTGGACTGTTGCACCCCAGCTCATTAGCAGATGCTGATCCCACTAAGTAATTAGCAGGTTTCTTTAGCTCTTAATCCTACCCTGACACATAGCAGAGGGAAACATGCATGGGAAAGACACAGCAGTGGTGGGGATGGGAAGCTCTGCAGGAAATTAGACATAAATTTGACCACTCATTAGTTAAGCTTGATGGAAATCCTTGAGTCCTTGTGCCAGCACTGGAGAGCACGGCCTAGGAATGGACTTGGGAAGGACATTCTTTTCAGTGATCAATGTTAAGAGGTCTGCAAATCCATAAATTCATAAATGCCTTTGCACTGATGACTGAGGGCCTGCAAGGGTGTGGTTTGGTTCATTAGGGGTGACTTAATTGTGACCTTCCAGTACCTGACGAAGCCAACAAGAAAGAGACTGTTCACAAAGGATGGAATGACAGGGCACAAGGAATGGCTTCCCACTGCCAGAGGGGAGGGTTAGATGGGATATTGGGAAGGGATTGTTCCCTGTGAGGGTGGGGAGGCCCTGGCACAGGGTGCCCAGAGCAGCTGTGGCTGCCCCTGGATCCCTGAAAGTGTCCAAGGCCAGGTTGGACAGGGCTTGGAGCACCCTGGAATAGTGGGAGGTGTCCCTGCCCATGGCAGAGAGGTGGGATGAGATGGGCTTTAAGGTCCCTCCTAACCCAAAGCATTCCATGATTCTAAATCTCAACAGCAATGAGCTGCTTTGCAACTGCTCCAAAACTGTGAGATTTTCAAAACTTCACAAAATCCTACCAACTCTGCCCTTGCCCAGAGCCAACTCAAAGGGCTCGTTTTCCACTCTGGCTGGGAATACCAGGAAAATTTACAAGTCAAAACTGATGACAAAATTGCTGGGCAAAAATCCTAGGTGCTCTACAAGGAAGGCAGCTTCCCTGTTCTCCAAGGGAAAGCAGCCGGGCTCTCGGCTGTGATGGAGTCTCAGAACTGTAACAAGGCCTGGAGCTTCCCAGGGCAGCTGGAAAACAGCAGGAGGAGTTCCTCTGGGCTGGGACAGGAGCAATTCCTTGGTCACTGGCTTGAAAGGCTTAAAACCCTCCAGAGTTTTCCACACCAGGATTATTGACACGTTGACGCTGCTGAGTCAGCCCCTTGAGCACTGCACACTTACAGAACTTTTGGCTAAACACATTTGCAATTAATTAATGACAGATAAAGACAGTTGGAGCATATAGATTAAAATTCCTGCTATAAATACAAAATCAACTGAAAAGCAAGCAAAGGGTACTCTGCTTCTAATAATATTCTTAATTTCCAAATCTCTTTTGTAATCCAAGCAAGAAAACCCCACTCACTGGTTGTGATTTGTTGGATACTGATCAAGAATTCCCTGTTATTGTCATGTATTCACTCTAAATGGCCCCAACTCCAGTCATTTGTAGTAAAACCAGATTCCTGTGCTCAGCTATAACATTCAGTTACTGAACTGATCAGTGCCAAGTACAAGCCTTTATTAATTTAAGGGACAAATTAATTTAAGACCCAGCCCCATTACAGACACCCCAAAACAGAAAGCAGGAACTGTTCCCATCAGCCCTAAACCAGGCTACCTCACTTGCACAGATAACTACTTTTTTTTCCTCTTTCTCAAATGATGCTGGTGAGTTGATTCTTTTTAATTTTAAGAAAAAGTCAACCAGTGGTATTTTAAACCAGTTTCATTCAGACAAAAAGAGTTACTATAAATATTAATGCTGTTGATTTTATGCTCCATGTAAAACAAAGGTGTTATTTGCACTTTAAAAAGCAGTTCACTCAATCAATTCTGTGGTAATTGAATAATTTAGCTTTAATAAACTCTCCCTGAGGTGTACAAAGTAACACAAATCTCACTGCCCCATCCCCTCTGTGAAAAGACCCCAAGTCTTTCCTACCTCCCTGTCTTCTTTTCATCGGTGTTATCAGCTCTCCACAGAGGATCTATAGCTTCCTCCAGTCAATTCTTTTTCCCATCACGCTCTCTTTCAACAGCCTTAGAAATTCCTGGAAACACTGCAATATTTCCTTCCATTTTCACACATAGGTGAAACAGCCATATGAATGTTTATCCCGGAGTTACCCTGAAAATTAACTGAAGAGCAAGTAGCAGGTAAGCTTGGGAGGGGAGATAATCAATGGAAAGCCACCTGAAGTTTAATCATTTGTTGTTTTCTGTGTCCTGTCCATAGTGATGAATGAAGGCACGAGAACACCACCAAAACAGGCCCTACTGCTGAAGAGTCTTCCAGCAATTAATGGCAAAAACACCCAGGCATCCCTCCCCCCTAAGCTGCCACCCACCTCCAGTTTCGAGCAATTTTAAATACTGATTGCTTTTCAGAAAATAGCAGTGCTACAATCATTGACAAGTTTTAGATACTGGTGACTGCAGCCTTATTCATTGATTTGATGCACAGTTGGCACAAACTGTTTATTGAGTTCTATTACTCATCTAAAGCATTAACCACAGGGCTCAAAAAGCTGCATTTTTGAGGAAAGCAGAAAAAACACACGAGTAACAGTGATCTGACATTATTTATTCATAGATTTGCACTCAAACATCCAGATTGTAAGGCCCCACTGATCTCCAGAGGCCAGTTTAAGTGGAGTCATCTTTGCCTAACCTTCTGCAGAGTCAGTGAAACAGCAAGATGTCAGTCAGGGTGGAAAAGGGCAGAGAAAGAGCAAAGTGATGAGCAATACTTTATGCTTACACCATCTCCAGAACAGACGAGAATGCAGCCTGGAGATAAAAGAGAAAGGCAGGTCCTGCACAGGGAATGCCATGGTGAGAAGAACCAAGGCAGATAAAAACCCTGCATGTGTGTCTGCACTGGAATTAGTGACAAGAAAACAGAACCCTGTATTTTCCAAAGAAGGAAAAAAAGTCACAGCTGCTTGTTACAACAGCAGGCGAAAAATTAGATGCATATCATCTTAGACTAAGAGATAACAAAAGGAAAAGCAGGAGTTTGAGTCCCTGGAAGGCTTCAGAGGCTAATAGACACTTTCAGACAGCTGAAAATATTCAGGAGGCTTTTAAAGAGATGGTACAGGTCACACTGGATTGAGTTTTCCCAGTCCTTTAAAAAAGTTAAAAACCTTGATGCTTCCCAAGAACACTATTTTTATACATACAAAATGTATGTTAAAGTATTCCAGGGAAATGAAGTTTGCTCTAATATTCAAATATATTTACTTCCAAGAGGCAAAACCATACGAGTTCTCACAAAAGTAAGTTTTCCTCTAGTTCATGTTTTCCTCCTTCACCACCCCCATGAGAAACCCAGTACCACAACTGGCTGTTCATTTCCAGCTGATGCCTTGGATCTGTAGGAGGATGGAGTGGTCCAGATCTCTGTCTCCTCCAGGAACCAGCGCAGCTCAGTGTTTGCTCTGCAAGGCAGTGCTCAGGGAAAGCAGGGACACAGGGGACAGGTATCAGCTGCCACCACTGCTGTGTCACACTGAATTGCAGTCCCAAGATGTGGGATACGTCCACTGGGGCCAGGCAGGGATTGCCCAGCTGGTTTGGAAGCTCTGGTTCATCCATTTTGCCAAATCCTGGGCAGGCAAAGCAGGTCTCAGAGAGGAGTCAGGTCACTTGGACACTGCTGCCTCAGTCTTATGCCATTATTTAGGCAGACAGGGCCCCTCTGACTCCAGCAGGGCACAGACTAAAACCAGTCTGCCCAGTTAGACCAGTGGGGCAGACTGGGATCAGCATTTTGTGTTGCTCCCCTAAAGCTGCACCAGCCCTTTGGCTTTGGCAGCTGCACATTCACCATGGCATCAACAGGAAGCCAAAGCCCCTGCATGTTCTAATCATTGCATTGGTAACACTAAAGCAAAATTCAGAGTTTACCAGCCCCTTTTCATAGCTAAAACTTGTACTTGTCATATTATACACAGTAGGAGAGGCTTCTAGCTTTCTATATTCTAATGTGATGAATCACACTGTGTTACTGAGCTACTCTCAGAAGTAATCTAAGCTTTAGAATAAAATCACTGACTACAGCAGCCTCAAGAAGAAGAAGAGAAAAAAGATCAATAAAAAAGATTCAGTGGGAAATAAGCTTCTATGAATGAAGGGGAAGCAATTTTGTGTCAAAAGGAGCAGATCTTTCATGTGCTGTATGTCTTTGCAGCAGGTTACTTTAACTTAGGCCTTTCTAGGAACACATCAGTGGCAGAATTCAGGAACTTCAGTGACCCCACAAAAGACTGACACAGTCTCCCCTCACAGGGAAGCCTGTCAGCTTCTCCAGCAAGTGAGAAATGCAGCCTGACCACATCCAGAGCTGTTGGAAAGGCAGGATTGTATCTGGGACACAACCAGCAGGGCTATTTTGACTAAAGATCAGCACTGCACTGGCATCCGTGTGTTCATCCCTCTGTTCCTGTGGAATCACTACACTTGGAAGGGCTCGTTCAGCCTTGTAAACACACCAACACTGCCACTGTGAAAACCAGGCCGCACAGGGACAAGGCTTTGTTAGATACTGAAAAACAAAGGGGGGGGGGAAAAACCCCAAACCAGCTTTGATTGCTTGGTTTGCAGGGCCAAGGTCTGCTGTGCCTTGTGGGAGCATCCCTGGGTGTCAGGCAGCACTGCAGGAACCACCCTGGAGGCACACTGGGAAGAGTCAGAGACAAAGCAATGATGGCCTTTCAAGGTGAAGCACCCAAATCCCAAACTGAGATATTGGGAAGGAGAAATGGGGATGATCCATCACAGAAGAGCAGAATTCAATGCAATGGTTCATGCTTCAATCCTTTGGAGCACGAGTGGAGTAACCCATCAAAACACCACAGCAGGAAGGTGGGAATGGTGGGGCATACAATTCCATGCAGTCCCGCCTCCCATCAGGACAGCCCTGAGAGCACAGGATCAGCAAGCCATGAAGCCTCTCATAAAAATAACTTCTCTGACACCAATACAGACATTTTTAGCAAACGTGTGACAGAATTCAATCTGGGAATGTGTTTTTCTGAGGTGCACTGTGACGGTGTCAGCCGGGGCAGGGCTCCCCATGGGGAGGGTCGTGGGGCACAGCTGACTTTGTACAGCTCAGACCAGTCTGGGGCCCTGTCTGAGCAGGGCTTTTACCCTGGAAACATGAGGTGCTTCACATTTATGCCTCCTGCTCCTCAACTCCATCTCACTGCGGCCGAGTAACAGAGAGAGAGCACATTCCCAAAGCAGATTTCTCTTGGGCAGGTCTAAACCTCACTGCTGGAATTCAAATAGAGGAGCCCATTATTCTCTGAATGGGATAAGGCACAGGCCAACCAGAAAGTGAAAATTAGTCTAATGTCAGGAAAACTGATTTTATTAGAGAAATGCTTTTAGGAAAGAAGATGGGCTGAAATGACCTGAATTTGAAAGCCTGTTTCAAATTTATTCAGGTTTCTTGGATGGCTTATTTTTTTTTCAGGGAAGCCCTACCACATAGCTAGAACAGTGGGGTTTAATTTTCTTTTTCTTTTTTCATGTTATTTTCTTACTTACTTTCTTCCTCACTTGGATGAAATTGGTTCTGTACAAGAATATGGCAGGTCACTTTCTTCACTTGGCAGCCAGTACAGGACTGGACTCTGCACAGGTTTTGGAGCTGAAGAGGTGTCTGTGTCCAGTTTTAATCCCAGCACTTCTCTCCCAGCAACTTCTGCAGCACTGACGCCAAAGCTCACTATTGAACTGCGTCCATGGTAATTAATTCTAATTTTAGATCCACCTCTTTTTGACCACCAATAAATCCATGTTGCTTTGTAATTCAGAAGTGGGATATGTTCCAGCATGACAGAATTTGCCATTTTAAAACCATTTCTGTACCTACACCCCAGCTGTCAGTAACCTCGATATGTTTGGCAGATGAAAAATGATACCTGTGTGCTTCAGGGTTGGGTAAAGCCTGTGGGATGGCAATTCCAACAGCAGTTTCCTTCCTGGGACTGCAGGCACTGGAGCACAGCAATGCCGTTGGCTATGGAAGTGGCTCTCTGTGCAGAAGGAACACGATCTGGGTGTCATTACCACGTGCTGAAATTCTTCCAAGGATTCAGCCACTGGAAACGGCAATTCTGCTTCAAAACCACATTTGCTGAAAATCCTTTACTTGCTCCTTATGTGGCTTTTATACCAACAAAAAATGTTAATTCTAATAGTTAAAACACTCCCTTCTTTTCTTCTTTAGAGCCTTTTAGAGATAAGTAATATAGAAAGATTGTTTTATTAGTCTGCAGGCTGTTGTCCAACTATTCCTCAGACGTTTTCTAATCTAATTGTATTTCAAAGAGCTGCCAAAAATATGAATTTTATTTAATTCCAGTAATAGATCTATATATCCGAAACTATGCCTAGCTCTGAATCCTTCTGTGATGACAGCTGCTTTCATGGTAGGCATGGTACCTGACATTTGGGGTTACTCCTGAGGAAATTGGTATAGCTGGTGTCAGACCAAGCTGACGTGGTTTCAGCTTCCATATCCTCAGGCACCTTCCAATTAGAGTGAAAACCTGCACTAATTTGAAACACAAACCAATAAATAACTGGGTCTGAGTGGGGGAGCAGAGCCCACTCACAGCAGTGAGCTCTTGTCATGCCCAGCTCATCTAAAAGCTGCACAGCCCCCTGTCCCTGCCCTGGGGGACAGCAGGGGGGTCCCAGCCTCACTGCTCCTCTGGTCCAGCTGGAATTCTCCAGGGCAGAGGAGGGATGCTGTCTGGCATCTTAGATCAGAGCAACCTGATCCATAACACACAGCACAGTAAAAGTATGGTTGCATTAAACACTTAAGGCAGACTCAGTGCATGGTACTTGTCCCACTCACACGCATTTCCAGCCTAGCAGTCACTGCACTGGAGACAGAATTTTGATTAATCCCACTGGGGATTCTCTCCCTCTGATACACATTCTGTAGCTCACTACCATATTCCAAACAAACACTCAGAGGTGTTATATTTATATGAAAAAAGCTTAATTATTTGTTGTGTTCAGCCCCTACCTTACCTACTTTGGTAAATGAAAACCCAAAATATCTGACACTACAACCCCTCCTTTTTTGAGCTGCACATTCCAGAGCAGCTGTTGAACTTGCCAGCTCATGCCCGACACCCATAATGATGAACATGCAGACCTTTCTCTGTTTTGTCTTTTCCATCCAGAATATCAGAATGCCAGCATATGACAAGGAGAGGAGTGACAAATGCTGCTGGTAACTGGTACAGGATTTGCAATAAGGGATTTGACAAGGAAGTGCTTTAGTTCAGCTTCCTGCCCATGCTGTCCTGAGAAGATGATATGATTTAAGCAGCCAGTGTGCACACATCCCTAAATTTGCTTCCAGCTCTGAGGATCTTCCTGGGGAGCTGAAAGGCATCCTACTCCTCCCCAGTGCACCTGGAACAAAGTAATTTAACAAAGAAAAGCAACTTCACAGAATCCCAGGATGGGCCAGGCCGGAAGAGACCACAGTGGGGCATCTGGTCCCAGCTCCCTGCTCCAGCAGGACCACCCCAGAGCACAGGGCACAATTTTACAGACTTTTCTGCAGTCTCAGTACTTTGGGTAAGACCCCTTCTGAGCAATTTTTCATTCATCGCTAAAACTAGGAGCTGATTCTCCTGCAGACCAGAAGAGTTGAAAGAGAGCTGCAGGGGAAAAAAAAACCATAAAGGCAGGCAATGAAAATTCTTTCTAGCCAAACTACTTTCCCCAGTAAAAGGGGAAAGTTGGATGGGGGCAAAGCAGGTTCTGAGGCAGCTGATGCTCTAAATTATCATTAGTATCACAATCAGCACAAAGACAGTGTTCCATTGGAACACAGCACATTCTTCTACTTCCACCCTGTGTATTGCAATATTAATGATTCCTTTTTAACCACTTTGTTCCCATTTGCTTTTTTATCCATAGCTCTACTATTAACCTAAATTGCCAGTAAATTGTGTATTGGAGACTGGGATTTGTTTTGGTTTGGCTTTTACAACCATCACAACAAAGAGCATTTACTGCCCTTACTCACCAAAAACTCCGTATAGAAGATATAATGTCAACAAATATCATCACAGCATTTCCACACAAGCAGGATTTAGGGTGGATATTCCCAAAGTGTCACATTTTCTACTCTACCCAGAAGAGATTCTTTTATATTTGAGCAATCTCAGAACTATGTCATCACTCACAGAACTCATACTGGATGACTGGGAAATACTGGATTCCACTGGAAATCCCAGAGTTTTTGACCACTGTTTGTGCTCACATTTGGAGCTGAGTAGTCAGACAAGGAAGGTTTTGACAACTAAAAAGCAGCAACAAATTTCAACTCCAGAAGAGCATCACTGTGTGTTAATGTCAATCTGTGCAGTTACCAAAGTCCTGGGCAGGTTTTAAAGGTAAAAGTTCTTCTGCCAAGGTCCAGAACCCCCTGAGCCCCTGGGCTGCAATTTTTTAGTTGAAAATTTTTGGCTGAAACACGTTGAAGTATTCACAGGTGCACAGGAAACTTATGATTTTCTGAT
Source organism: Atrichornis clamosus (assembly GCA_013400975.1). Taxonomy (NCBI): domain Eukaryota; kingdom Metazoa; phylum Chordata; class Aves; order Passeriformes; family Menuridae; genus Atrichornis; species Atrichornis clamosus. Next base: position 211,435 of record WBMZ01008948.1, read on the forward strand.
AGGAAAAGATTTCATTTAGCTTCTAAAGTGAACCCCCTCTAAAGAGTGAGGTATTTAACACAAACCAACCACAGAGCATTGAGAACATTTCAAAAGTACAGATCAAAATATCCACATACTTTTCAGCAGGTGAATTATTTAGTCCTTTTTAAAAAGTACTAGCAGAGAAAACCTGCTGAAATGTTTACCTAAATGCAGTGAAACATCCCCACAGAGTCTGTGTTTCCTTACAGAGCATTACCCTGCCCCTGGTAAATTATTATACATTTTTTAAAAAGGAATGATACATAAAAAATTAATACCTACCTCCTCATCATAGCACAATTTAAGCACATATGAAAGTATTTATAAGAGTATATCCTCTAAAGCCAAAGCTACTTACTGAATATATAAACAGAAATAGCTTCAGAAAGGTATTTAACTTCCAGCACTGATATCAAACACTGCTACAGAAATATTCCTAAAAGGCTTTTCTGCCTGTGAGAGCCTACAAAAAGTTGTGTTCTGCCTTTTTTTTATTTAAAGAAATTCAATACATATATTTTTGCTCTGTCACTTCCACTTCAAAACTCAGATTCGTGTTGCTCCCTTCCCCTTTCAACACTGGGCTGATGTTTACATATTTCTGCTTCTCAGCAGCTGAAAGCCACCATCACTTTCTCTGCCTCTCACGTATGATCTGCAAGACCCAACCATGTAAACTTGCTGAATTCCACCTAGAAAAATGTGATTATCTTCTTTATCCAGGCAGACACATGGGCAAATTCCCACATGCTGCATTCCTCTGGCAGCATAGGGAGAACACTGCCTTTAGTGGTTTAAAGAAAAGCCTGTGTTTCAAAAGTATAACCAAAAGTGAGACATCTGCAAATTAATAAATGCTCTAATTAATATGCTTTTAAACCACGGCATGCTGAGCTATTATAACTTCACCTTTACGGGAGGTTACCCAGGCAGGTCTCATTAAAGTGGGAATCAAACCTTCATCTCCAAACTGCATTGCCCTCTCTCTGGTTTAGCTATTTCTGGGATAAAACCCTTCCTCTTGAGCACCAGGCACGACATTTCCTTTGAACTTGTTTGCAGCTTCTTGTAAGCTGGAGAACATTCAGTCCCTCATAAGTGTTTTCTGAGAAATAAAAGCATCCCAGGCCATGAGAGAGATGGAGGTGACCAGGGTTAACAAACACACGCGTGACAGAATAAAATGAATCAGGGGCTTGTTTTTGTCTCTATCAAAAGAGATCGGATCCTTCTGGAAAAGGACAACAGCTTTACTTGAAGCAGTTTCTTTCACACAAAATTTATCCAGCAATGCTCAAAACCTCCTTCATTCCAAACTCACTTTTGCAAGTAAAAAAGGGGTGAGGATGATGCTGGGCCACGGTTTTAAAAGCCTAAATATTGGTATTTCAATTTATGCTGCTCTTAGGTAAAACTGCAATTTGCAGTGTCACCTGGAGGAGATGTTCTGGCACAGGTCTAGGGGGAAAAATACAGATTGCTGTGATTTTGGGATTAAATATGGGTTTAGCAAAGAAAACTGGGCAGGAAGACTCATGGAGCAAGGGAGTTTCTAGAAGAAGAAAAGGCCAAGCACATTTTCTCTAGGTTGGAACTTCGGCATCCTCAACTGACACCAATCTCTGCTTCCCTGTGTGCCACAAAGGATGCCAGAGGCATTTCCTCAGAGATTCCTCCTCCCTGATGAGGAAAATCTCCCTCAGTTGACACTGTGTCTATAGTGTCTATAGACAGGCAGTGTCTATAAAGCCATGTACAATGCACAGAGGTCCCACAGTGCTCTTAGCAAAGGACTCACAGGATTATTTTAAGGTATTATCTTTAAAAAAATCACATTTTAAACAATATTCACTGTCCCCTGGATAGAAACTCTAGACAATTTCAGTCCAGTGGGTCTGGGTCTTTGCTGAACCTTCTCCAAGGCCTGGTTTATGCAGTGAACCATGCAGGGAATGTCTCACTCCACTGTACTAAATCCCTCCTAGTTTTGAAATGAGCTGCAGCATTTGGGACTGTGGCATTCCCAGGAGCATGATCAAGCCAGGGTGAGGGTCCCAGCTCCCCAGGTCATTTGAACATGCACAGGAAATATGTGTTTGCATGAAATCTTCATGCATTTAATTTTGCAGAAAATATTTGTAGTTTTGCCAGCATTGTTGAAAAGTAAATACTGTGACCATACTGTAAAGTAACACCAGAGGCTTTAGATAGTTCGTGTTACAGCTGTGAGCTGACCCATTTTCAGACCTTAAAAGCTGAAACTGCTTGGCAAACAGGCAGAAATGTGTGCAGACATGTCCTGCAGCAAAGAAACAGAGTGACCCTATTAAAAAATATCCAAAAATCAGAAGCCAGCACAGCCCCTGATGGCAGGGGACGCGTGGCCATGGGTGCAGCAGCACAGTTAACTCAGGATTTGTGACAGCCTTCAAAGGCAGCACCAGGCTCAGCACTCCCAGCACCTGTTTGGAACAGGCTGCCCAGGGCAGTGGTGGAATCACTGTCCCTGGAATTTGTCCAGAAACATGTGGATGTGACACCAGGGGACAAGGGCTGGTGGTGGCCTTGGCCGTGCTGGGGCGATGGTTGGACTCCATCCTAGAACCAGGAAGGTTGGATAGACCCTCTGAGATTCTACTCCTTCTGTAGCTTGGGTTTTCTTTTTGAACTCTGACAAAGTGCCTGCTGCTGCAGGGTCACATAATCCAAGATAATCCATGCCAGGATACTGCACCAATACACTTCTCTTTCCCTGTGGATCAGCGCCAGACACTGGAATCCCAGGAACAACAAACCAGCCATTTCTGCTGGATCACATCAAGGTCGTTGGCTTTGCAGAAACACAAAGTTCCTGAGCCAAGGAGCTTCAGCTGCAATGTGAAAAACACTGTGACCAGAATTCCCTTGTGGATCTGTCCCACTTCTTTGAAACCAAGACAAAATTTCCATTGGTTTGTATCTGCTGTAGCTCTGACCCGCAGACTGTGAGTGACTGTCACTACAAACACAACACAAACACTGCTACACCTTTCTGTGTGCCCTCAACCCTTCTCTTCTCTGTGCTCTCCAGCTCTCCCAGCTCACCTCAAAGAGGGATTATCCAGCAAATTCCGCACTGCACAGGTAGGAAGGTGTCTTTAGGGGCACAGACAAAATGTAATACCTGGCTTCTATGATACTAATCAAACCCAAAATGGCAAATGAGAACCCCCAGGGGCATTAGAGACTATTAATATCTGCCTTGTAAGAAGCCCTCCCCACAGACTGCAAAATGAAGACTAGCTAACCATGAAAAAAATTATACAGGAAGTTAAATATGCTGCTAGTAGTGCATTTCAGCCTTGTGATGCATCACAGGGCTAAAATGAAACAAGTATTCGAGCTTAGACGCCTCCACTTCATCCCCTGGACTGTAATTTTTTCAAAACTGAATTCAGTGAGACCAGTGCTCTGTGACACCTGATCAGCAGCAGGTATGGACACAGACAGGAGGGCAGCCACACCACCAACAAAACAGAGGTGGAAATTTTCTGTGAATTAGGCTGTTTCTGAGCTCGATAGATAGAGCTTTATCATATTAGCAAAGAAATACACACACACACAAACACACACAGAGATACATAAATAAATATATGGAACAGGCTCCCCAGGGAATGGGCACGGCCCCAAGGCTGCCAGAGCTCCAGGAGCCTTTGGACAATGCTCCCAGGGATGCACAGGGTGGGATTGGTGGGGGGTCTGTGCAGGGACAGGAGCTGGACTTAACGATCATTGTGGGTCCCTTCCACCTCAGGGGTCCCTTCCAGCTCAGCTTCTGTGATACAGATTTATAAATTTCCTATTTTTTGTTTTTGATGTCCAGTGAAGAATCATCACCAGTGAAGAATCTGAGCCAGCGTCCCTAAAGCATCTGGACAACGAGAGGATGCCAGGACTCATGCCACTGGGAAGGCAGGATCCCTGTGCCAGGCTGCTCCCAGCCCCGGGTGTGGACAGCCCAGGCCCAGCCCAGGAGCAGCACGAGGCTCTGCTGATCCCCAGCCCCACAGGGCCAGCTCTCACCTCCCTCTGGATGCAGCTCACTGAGCTCTTCCTTCTGTGCACACTTAATCCATTAAGCCTCCCGTGAATACGTGCTTAGAGTCTAATGACTCTTCTTGATCTTGTGTCTCTCATTACTAAAGCTGGAAATTAATGAACAGGAGCCTCTGCCACCGTCACTGCGTGCTCTGCCATGGGAGCTCATCCCAGCTGGGAGCTCATCCCAGCACAGGAACCACTGGCAGCTCCCTCGAAAACCAACTCTCAGGAGTCGTGTGCCTCACCCCAGAGCCTCCCACCTGTCTGTGCAGAGTTATCATAAACCATCAGAACAACACTGACCGATACATTCCATTGCTAAAAAATTAAATTACTTGCACAGAAGCTGTGGATGAAGGGGCAGAACCACTCTGCACAGACACAAAACAAGTGGTGCAGTAACATTACAGCAGCTTTTCCCTGCATGGCTTCTCCCACAGCTTGCAGGGGGCACCTGTGGGATTTGGGCCACATTCCCCCACCCCCCTCTACAGTAACAGGCTGGTTTGGGGGGCACTGCTTTCCCCACCTAGGAATTCAGGATGCTGTTTTATCTTCAGTCATTTAAAAATGACTGAAAGTTGACAACACATCTCAGGGACATGCAACATATAACCAGGAAAAACTGATATTGCAGGGACCTCCCACTACAAATATCATGGAATAATATTCCTCTGAAACACCTCCCCATTGTTGTAGGAAGCTTTAAGCCTGGGTGATTTAATTGACTCTTCACATAAAGCGCAGCAGAAATGTTTCCACAACCACAAACTGCACAAGGAGTTAGTGACGATCTCTGCTCCCTGTGACAGGGACAGGACCCAGGGAATGGCTGGGGCTGTGCCCAGGGACGGTCAGGTTGGATATCAGGAAAAGGTTCTTCCTCCAGAGTGGGCACTGCACAGGCTCCCCAGGGAATGGGCACGGCCCCAAGGCTGCCAGAGCTCCAGGAACATTTGGACAACGCTCCCAGGGATGCACAGGGTGGGATTGTTGGGGGGTCTGTGCAGGGCTGAGTGTTGGGCTGAATGATCCTTGTAGGTCTTTCCAACTCAGGATACTCTATGATTTAATTTTCTTCAACTGTCTCTTTTTTTTCTCCTTAAGTCAGGGGAGAAGGGGAGAAAAATAACAAATCAATACCCTGCTGCCATTGGCTCACTCATTTTTAAGGAGCAGCAGTAGAAATAATAACAGATAGAGTTGTAAAGCACAAAGTGCACTGAACTCCTATCAGCTACATCCCTTTTTCATTTGCTGAGGACAAGCTGATTATAAAGCTTGATCCTGGATCTCATCTCCAGTCTTTAAAACCACGGATCTATTTGTAGCACTGCTAGGGAAGGGGACTGGGGGCCCTTGGATTCAGAGAAGGAAGCGCAGTGTGATGAGGGCCAGGAGATCCAGCGTGGCTCAGCTCACTGCCCGTGCTGCTCCTTCAGCCTCTTGGGACTGAAGCCACCAGGAGGAAGAAGACAGTTTGAAATGCTCTGGTGTTTGTGAGGCTGAGTGCAAGTTCTGCAGTTCGCACGCACCCATCATTTTTAAAACTTCCTGCAGCACCAGTCTTTCCCACACTCCTTCAGCCTCAAAGTGCTGGAAGCTCAGCAAGTCAGGGAATTCCAGGCACTAAATCAGAGCAACTCATCTTTTATTCATACACCATGAATTTCTCCTTTCACAGCAGCAAATGCAGGTTAAAGTGGTGGTTGTGTCCCTGCTCCCTGGCCATTTCCACCCTGACAAACAAGGAAGTTGCTGCTGCTGGCATTTCCCAGAAGGAATGGCTGGGAGCACATGGAAACCCCACTGACTCTTTCTTCTGTCACAGTGTAAGCTTTTGCAGGATTTTAGAGCCACTGAAAAGATTTCAAACCTAGACATAACCTAGACATAAGTTTCAAAGATCACTTTGGGATAAAAATAGGTTAAATAATGTATCAAACCCTCTGAGTTTGGTTATTTGAGATTAACTAACTTTTCAACCATTTGATAAATCTACAAGTCATGGAATCATGGAATGGTTTGGGTTGGGAGGGAGCTTAAAGCCCATCCAGTCCCACTCCTGCCCTGGGCAGGGACACCTTCCACTATCCCAGGTTGCTCCAAGCCCCGTCCAGCCTGGCCTTGGACACTTCCAGGGATGGGGCATCTCCCTAAATTTAGCATTTCCCCCCACCCCAAAGTAACTTAAGGAATCCTATGTGCATATTTATGGCTCCTAACCATGTCTGAGTACCAGATGCTCCATGATGCACACCTGGCTTCTGAGCAGAGAACAGACAGAACACAAGAAATGTCCTATGGAAAAATGGAAAAAATAATACAGCCCTTTGTCAGAAAAAACTGTGGCCAGCCCCAGTGTAAAAACAGAGAACCTCCAACCCCAGCTTCCCAAGCCAGAAGGGTTTAGTAATGTACCAGCTGAAATCAAACTGCATCACAACATCAGTTCTCTCCATTCCTTCCCCTCCTGCTCTCACATCTTTGTCTCTGCCTGTGGTGGAAAGAGGGAAGAAAAACTTCTTCCAAGGATTTCAGTGAATATTTCTTATCTCTTTAAGTGGTTCCTAATATTTTTCTATAACCTTTTGAAGACAGCTTTATAGAAAATACTAATTTTTACCTCCCCAAAATAATATTTAGTCTTAAATATGAAAATCTAGTTCTGAAACTGCTTAGTGAAGAATAACATTTAGTGAACTTCGAAGTTATCATTGTAGAAAGCTGTGTTTGGAGAAAAAACTCCTTAATACTTAAAAGAGAATAACAGTGGGATGAAATACAGCTACATACATGGATTTTAATTCAACTACATACATAGATTTGATGTATTTTTAAAATATGGAACTATTTTTTTAAAGCACTGAACCAGTTCTTAGTGCAACATTTCAAATTTTCAGAACTAGAGAATTCGGCAAGTGTTGCTAACAGGATTCCCGAAATTCCCAGCTCAATTGGTTTGAGAGCAGGCCTTTGAAAAAGATACCCAAGGCTGGAACCAGGGGGAGGTGATAGGGCTCACCCAGGCCCCACTGAGCATCACTGATCCACAGCCCAGGGAAACCAGACCAGGAAGAATAAATAATCCTTCAGGTTCCCTCCCAGGAAGACTAAATATTCCTCATGGATTTTACTGAGGAAGCAGCTGGCCTTCCTCTACTAGAAGCCAAGTTGTTCCCATTTGGAGAGGACTGACAGCAGAAATCCAGGCTGTGAGGAGACACCTCCTTTAAGGAGCTCTTACTAAAGAGCAGCAGTATTGAGGGGCTGTTGGAAAAAGCCTTTTTGGAGGAATTGGAAGGATACAGGTGGCAAAGGTGCTCATCAGACAGTTCTCTGCCAAGAAAGCAAAGGCCATTCCTACTTCACATCCCCAGGAGCCGAGGGTTTGTTCACCACTGGGAAGGGCTCACGAGACACTCACAAAGATGCAGCCTGGGAAAGGGGACGTGGCTTTTGGGGTTAATCCAGGTAAAACCCAAGAGCTGCATCTTCCTCTTCTAGCAAAATGGACAGGGGAGAGGTTAAAGTCTCTCAGAGCTGAGGCAGCAGCTTTTAATGTTCAGCCATCACAGTGACAGCCCCCGTGCCCACATCCAGCCTCAAATCCTCCTGACACAGGGAAGCAAACGGCTGCAGAAGCCCTGGAAGCACCAGGGACACAGCAGCTCCTGCCCTGTCCTGGAGGTGCTCAGGTTGAGCCAACACTACTGAGGGAATCCCCTTTCCATCCTGCAGCAGTCCTGCCTCCTTCTCCCCAGTTTCACACAGAAACTCTCCTGTCAGGGAGCAGGATGCCAGGTGTGCTCTTCCACACATCCCTCGGCTTGGGAGAGGCAGGTTAGCCAGGGGGAAGCATTCCTGGGAAATAGGATTGCTGTTGTTTGTTCAGCTTTCCCACGAGTGGCTCAGTGGTATCCCAGAGTTGCAAATATTTTGTTCCAACCTCAAGGTTTTTCTCAGCAGCCTTTCACAAACACCTCAGGCCCCAGGAGGGCTCACTTGTCCTTGAACACAAACCCTTATCCCAGTCGGCTGATCCAAGGAGTCCAGGCTCAGCACTGAGCTCACAACACCACCTGCATTTTCCTTGCAGATCATACCAGGAATACACAAGTTGCTTGGAATCACAGCCCCACTTCTGCCTCACACACAGGGGAGCTGTTGCACCACTGCCCAAACGTCATACATTGAAATATTAATTTTGAAGCTGAAAAGAAGCAGGTCCAAGAAGAAGGCCCTGGGAGCAGGTCCGAGGCGTTACCTGGCCCAGGACCAATGCCAGCTGTTAATGCTATCCAGATGAGGCCAAAACATACCCAGGTGAACCCTGTGGCTTCCACCAGTCTCAGAACCCCTGAACAAGTCTCACTCCCGGGAAGCAATCTCAACATCCCATCCAGGCAGATGAGTTTCAGTGTTTGGCACAGGGCCACACCCTGCTCCCTGTGGCTCAGGCATTCCAAGAAAGCACAACAAAGTCACTCAGGCCCAACACACTTATTTAGACAGACATGGCAATGCACATGCAAATCCACAGAGCTGATCCCTACCTGGCAGTGGAACAATTGCAAATTCACACCCTCTAATTTAATACAGTCACTCCTGGGCACAGGGACTTCATGCAACAACCCTCATTCAGTAAGGAAAATATCCTGGCTTGTTCCAGGGCCATTTCTTCATCAACAGGTCTACACTACAGACTGCTGGATGCAGAGGGAGGAATGTTTTTCTTAGTGCAGCGATAATCTACAAACCCAGGTTTACAGGAAAATGCAGGCAGATATGACAGAGACAGGAGAAACACAGCTCTCCCCCCGCAACACCTGGAACATTTCCCACGAGCAAAACTTGAACTTTCTTTCCCTCATATTTTAAATGTGTGAATCTGTAATGAAAAACATTTTTGGGAAAATTGCACTGATTTATTATTTTTTTAAATCCACATGTTACAACAGCAAGACAAAAATTAAATATTAAACTCTTTTCTTTGTTTTGCCTTTGGGGAAGGATGGGAGAGAGGGAGATTCCTCCCAGAAACATTCCAGGTTAATGCAAAGCTAATCCCTGTTATAAGCAGCAGGCAGATGAGGCTGTGAGTTGCTGGACAAGAACTGCAGGAAAAATCCTTAGAGAGATGAAGTATCTCCAATATATTTGCTATCAGCCAAAAACAGAGTGAAAAATGCTTCTCCTACCTTGCAGGGCTTTTGTATCTAAATGTTTTTCTTCATCCTAAAATCACCCTATGATTTTTTTTGCATCAGAGTTTAGATTGCTGGGGTTTTGTCTACCCATTTCTTCAGCTCCAAAATTAATATTTCAGTGTATTAAGCTTGGGCAGTGGTGTACAGGACTAAAGGAAAGTAGTAACACTCAAGGACTCCAGAGCTCCAACCTCCTGTAACCTTGAACTGACTCATTCCCAGTGCCAGAGCTCCTCAAAATCCTTCAGAACCTCTGAGCTGGGCAGCTCCTGCTCTGTAGGATGGATGATTGATGACAGTGGGATTTACAACCCTTGGCTCCTCCATACCAGGCCATTTATTCACCATAGAAGAAATTTAGGAACTGCTCAACACCTGACAGTGGCAGCACAGAACAATTTAAGAGAATTAAAGATAATTTCTGTATTTAATTAAGAACCATCCAGGCAGCTGAGAATTACACAATACCAAAAGATCAGTAGTGAACTTTTAATCTCATCTTCTGCAGAGAACAATGTGGCCTTTTCAAAGACCAGGAATAGTTAAATTTAACATAGGAGAGAAAAATAGGGGGGTTTTCATAATTTCTACAATCAGTCCCAAGTGTTATCCATTTCATGTCATTACAGGAACATTATTTTTATGCATTAAGATTGAGCTGCCCAGAAATGAAATCTGTTTTGCACAGGACAACCAGCAAGAGCCATGTCCTAGTGAACCCTACACAGGGTTTTGCCCTGTCTACATATAAATATCATCTCAACAAAACCCTGACCTCAGTTGCTTTTGCAAACAACTTCTTTCAGCCACAACTTTTACATTCTTACAGCAGCTCCCAGGGTTGTTGGGTTATTCTGCACAACTGAATTCCACACCTTCCTCTGGATGTGAGACAGGGAAATAATTGGTTGCAAAGCCTCCCTCTTGCTGGAGTTCTGAAACCCATTAAAGCTGTGTCTCAGGGAGGGAGAACATGTTCTCTGAAGGATTACTTGGAACTTAGAACAGTTGCAATGTTATCCTATTAAAACCTGTATTATAATAAAGGTCAGGGCTCATTCTAATGCCTTAAGCACGTGGAAATGTCCACATCGAGCCCCACACACAGCAGGACACTTGCTAACACCCCCCAGCTCTCCGCCCTGTGCTAACAAGACCAGCCTGAAGCATTAATTATGTTTGAAACAGCTCTTCAAGCACGTGCCCCACAAACTGAACATGAAATATCTCAGTATGCAGTGGTTCATTTAAGAAAAAAAACTGCACTGGTACCACCATTCAGCATCACTGAGTTAATTTTCTGTGGATTTTTTTTTAGCTCTGGAGATCATTTTTCCTCCTAACATGCCTAAGAAATAGTGCTGCAGCAGCTGAAACCTTAATGCATAAATACAGTCTGTTTTCCTTAAATATGTACTTAGGTTGTTTTCTAGACAATTAAACTTCTCAGAGCAAAGTATCAGCTGAAGAGAGCAAATATTTGAATGATATTCAGTGCAAAAAATGATGACTAACAGGACAAAATGGTGTAATTTCAGGAGCTGTACTTTATAATCATCATTTTGAGCAGGGAACAGTGCTGCAAACCATGGGGGTACAAACACAGCAGTTGCTGCAATCAGCTCCTGCTCCTTCATAGAGATTCCGTAGTCTTGTGTAGTTGACAAATTTTTAATTCATTCTATTTGAAAAAAAAAACCACCAAAAAACCAACAAAACCCCCCATAGCTTATTAGTCCTCCTATTGCAGGAGTTGTAGCCATGAATGCAAAACTCAAAGGGTGCTGAGGCCCTGGCACAGGGTGCCCTGAGAAGCTGAGGCTGCCCCATTCCTGCAAGTGTCCAAGGCCAGGTTGGACAGAGCTTGGAGCATCCTGGGATAGTGGAAGGTGTCCCTGCCCAGGGCAGGGGATGGGATGGGATGGGCTTTAAGGTCTTTTCCAACCCAAACCATTCCATGGATGCTGCCATCCAGCTCCTAATTCCTGCACCTCTGTCCTGCTGTGTAGCTGGGTTTGGCACAGTACCCACGGGAGATGAACCATTTTAATGGCTGCCTCTCCTCCTGGCTGTCAGCACAGTGCCAGAACACCCTCCCACAAACCTGGAGTGGGAGAGCAGCAGCCACCATCCCATGGTTCTCCTCTGGGAAATGCTGTTTTGGTGCTACCACACCAACCAGCCACCATCCTCAAAGGACAAATCCCAGGGAAATTCAAAATGTGCCATGAGACCTGTTATGAGGGGTTTGGTACTTTCAGAAATGGGTGAGACAACCGTGAGGATGGAGAACCCCCATGAGAGGAGGTTTGCTGCAAGGAACAGAGCAGCAGTGAGGAGAGGGCCTGAGCGGCCTTCCATCCAGCACAGCCGGCCTGGGAGAGGCTGGCTCACATCCTACGGGATGTCCCTGCCCTCAGACACAAACCCTGCAAGCCTGCTGGAGTTTTGCAGTGATGCCCAGTGATGTGATGCCAATGTGCTGCCCTCCCAGGCTCAGCCCCTTCCCAGGGGTACCCGTGGGTGGAACAGCCGGAGCACGGCTCCCTCGGCCGCTGCTGGGCGTTGGGAACCGCACAACTCAAGGATCATTCCCACTTCTCAGGGGGCTTCCCATCCAAAGCACGCTCCCCATGGCCATGGGAACTGACTGCTCAGCCCTGAGCCTGGTGTGAATCTCTGCTCAGTGCTGCACTTTGGGCACGTCAAACTCCAATGCCCCGGCGGGATCGTGCAAAGCCGAACAGGAACCGGAGTGAATTGTGGTGCCTGGCTGCAAACTGCATGAACAGCCTTTAAAACACCCCTTCCGTCCTCACCAGGTGAAGAATCCCTCACGCAGGCAGGCAGCAGACTGTTCGTGCATAATTTAAGAGCCTCATCCAGTTTCCATTAAGTCAATGAGAAATCTCCTTCCACCCTTGATGTCAAGTGAGCGGTGCCACGGGGAGCGACACAGAGCTGTGGGCATCAGGGGCTGGCAAGGTGAGCTGACCTACCTGAGCTGCACATTTGAAGCAAAACCAGCAAAAAAAAAAAAAATTTTAACCAAATCATTCTATAGAGCAAACAGAAAATTTACTTCCAAGGACTATAACTTTGTGTTTTCAGTGACTGAAGGGTTTTTTATGTCATAGCAGGACTTCTGCAGGGGAGCAGTGGCTGAGTCGAGATGCTCAGTGCAGGGATGCTGTTGGCACAGGACTGAGCTTCCCTAGGGAATCTGTCAAAAACACTTGTGCCACCCAGATCACACCAAACACAGCCTCAGCCATCAGGGTTTGGTTGCTTTTTCTAATTTAAAAAAAAAACAAAAAACAAAAAAACACAAAATCAACCCACCAACAAATGAAAAAAACAGCAAAAAGAAAACTAAAGTTAAAAGTTTTTTTGTCCCAGTGTTAATTTAAAGGAGGGGAAGGAGGAGGAAAGGGAGCAGAATCATTTCCTGGGATATATTTGAGGCACCTGCAAATATGTGCAGTCAAAGCCCATTTGTGGGGTGGTAAGAACCCAAATTGTTAAAACCAAAACAAGTAAGAACACTATAAAAGTGGGAGCAAGGCACCGACTGTCTTCATGAGGCTCAAAATGTCACACTACCATGAACAGAGCATTTAGCCCCAGCCAGGGCTTCCTCCAGCTTGACCCTGGCCCAGGGGACAGTCCCAGTTCCCAGCAGCTGAGCACGTCAACAGGTCTTGGCTAAGTCAGCAGGAGCTTTCTGGACCAGAAAGATCCCAGTTTTGTGGCTACCAGGCACTAATAACACACTGTGGGTAATCTGAGATAAAAAAGGAGTTTTCCAAAACCCAGGCAAACTTAGGGCATGAAGCTTTCCAGTTCAGGTAAGGCTGCTTTCTGCTCCATGGATCTTAATCACAATTCCATCATGTTATCCCCCTGGTGCTCTCTCCTGCCATTGCAAACATATGTTACAGAATCAAATAATGTTTATTAAACATTTTAATCTGGAGGTCACAGAATCCCAGAAAGGTTTGGGTTGGGAGGAACCTTAAAGCCCATCCCATTCCACCACCTTCCACCATCCCAGGTTACTCCAAGCCCCGTCCAACCTGGCCTTAGACACTTCCAGGGATGAGGAAGTTAAGTTTGAGCTCTCTTTTGTTTTAAGCCAGTGCAGGAACCTTTAAAGTGCCTTTTTTCTACCAAGCAAAATTCTGCCTTCCCACTGCGCTGCCCAAGTACTCAGTGCTGCCCCTGAGCTCTCAGATCTGTGCCTGGAACTCTAATATTTGCCAGGATTCAGCCAATTTGACAGACCAGGCATCCTGCAGAGCAGACAGCTTTGATAACATATTTTACAGGCTCAAAAAGGAGACAACTTCAGGCTCTTTTCCTTCTCCTTGCTGGGGAGAGCAGCCCTGTTTCACTGGCAGGGACTCTTCAGGTACTTGCTTTTAAGGACCACCTAAAAAAGTGGTTGGAACTTCTGTCAAAAGGGCATCTCAGGTCCATCTGTGGGGTAATCTCAGTGTAAATCCACACCTGCTTGGGCAAATCAGCCCCAAGATCCCTCAAATGTCTCAATACCTTCTTGTATTTGGGTTTCTCAAAAGCCTAAGGAAATCAAATCCTTCAGGAAACTTCAGCTCTGCCCTCCTCCAGCACGTCTCGTGAAGCGGGAGGAGATGCTTGGCCTGATTCCACTTTGATACCATTCCATCCCACATCTCATTTGCACAGGCTCTCAGCAGTGCCTGAAAAATTCCATCAAAGGAAAGGATACGCAGTGTTTCACATATTAATTTGTGTATTAAAGTGGAAGACTAAACCCTTTTTACCTCATGGCTTCACTGAAAGCAAGTGAAATTTATTCCAAGCTATCAATTAACTGCTTGTTTCCAAAATGAGCAACAAGTCCTTCCCACCATCTCTCCCCATCTCACAAATCCAACTACAGGCACAGACATCTCACCTAGCTCATTTTTACGGTGATACAGTGTTTTTAAAGATAAATGCATTTCAAGTACATCAGTGTTTCAGGGCTGCATTAAATTGAGTTATGCATCAGCCTCACATCCCCACACTCTCCCAAGATTCCTTATTCAGCTTCCTCCTTGTGGGAGAGCTTATCACAGCCAGGATTGCAAGGTCATGACTTAAATCAGCTCTTCCAGACCTCCTGAGCTCCTCCAAACTTTAAAGAAGCCCATCCAAGTGGTCTCTGACCACCTCTGCATGGGGGTAAATCTGCAGCCCCATTTGTGTGCAGAATGTCTATATGGAAAGCCAGCACCAAGCACTGAATATTTTGCTGTAAATTCCAGTTCACTGCACAATTCTGACAGCTCTGTAAAAAGCAGGAGGTAGAGCAGGACCACCTGACTCACCTGGACAGGTAAAAACCAGAAAACAAGGGAGACATCCACTAAGGGCAACACTGATTTTGTTGTATTCCCAGAAAGAAAAGGGAATTTCAGCAGACAGCAGCCTGTAAATCTACCTGGAAATCCACGTCAGGAAGAAAATTACTTCTAAGGTTATTTCTTAAATATAGTGAAGATTTAGTGTTGGCCACATTTTTTACTGTTATACACTAGGAAAGATTCCTGCAAACCATATTAGAAGTGTTTATCCTGTTTTATTGCTTAAAAATATGGTTTAAACAAAAGCTACACAGAAAATGGAAAGGTTATTGAAGACATTTGAGTCTTGTGTATTACTTTTCTTACACAATTTCTGGCATACTTTTATTTTCTTAATCTTATTGAAAGTACAGTAAACACATTTCAGATGACAGCTTTTTCTGTGGAATTTCTGTTTCAGATAACAGCTTTTTCTATGCAACAGCTGTTCCTTCACTTCAAAAATAGGATTTTCAGATATAATTTAAAACATTATTAGTAGCATTATTTTATTCATAATGAAACTGATAGCATTAAGATTTTAAATTTTCATTCTACTGTTTACTAGCTGTTCCACATGACTAATAGCTTCTATTCCACTTTCTACATAAAGAACAGTAACTTTTGGGCATTTCGTGCACATTGCTCAGCCTCAGTATCATGAACATGATTTCTTGGAAAGAAAAATACAATAAATGGTGCTCAAAAAAAAAAATCATCAATAGTCCCACTAATTGAATTTTGAAGAGAAAAGAATTTGAGACAGATCAGAAATCTTAATGAGTTGAAATAAAAATATCATATTATTCATCCAGTCCTGTACCTTATTCATCCAGTCCTGTAACTTAGTGCATTCAGCTGCCTAAAGCACCAAAACCATCTTGATGACAAGATATCACACCCAGATCATTCCCAAATCCCAGCCCACTTCCCATGGCTACAGCAATTCGTTCCACTTTGCAGAAAACGGGACAAGGCAGTGGCAAAGGCCTGGTACAGCATTTGTACAAAATGACACTAAAAAGCCACTTATCGTATTTCAACACCAGTCTTCCACCATCTCCTCAGCATTTCAAAGTAGGAAGTGCTCTGTTCCGATGTTTTCTGACTGCACTTCTCAAAGAATCAGGATTTTTGCAAGCAGGAGCTTGCACAGCTGTTGCACTGAACGAGGTTCTTCACCAAGGCAGGTATAAATACAATATCCCCTCCCAAATCCAGTTATGTAACAGGACACCAACCAGCAGCATCAGCCTTACCGACTTAACACAGGGATCGCTGGGATTCTGAGGTGAGAATTAATTATTCATAAACAAGTCCTTGTTAACTAAAACCATTATTACCCACTTACACTGGAGAGCTGTGGTTTAATAAGCAGCACGAGCAGTACAAATAGAAAATGACTCTGAGATGCCTCAACTCTGAGAGCTGCTTCCAGAGCCAGCCCAGCTCCCAGCAGCACACACACTGAGGGAGGTTTCCCCAAAACAACCCCAGCAAGGTCTGCAAAGGCCCTTCCACAACAAGGACTTCTCAGTCAATGAAAAATCAGAACGAGCTCTCTCCATTAAAAATAATTTACAAAGATCTCAAGTGCATCTCTGTGCCCTGAGCAACCTGGGCTAGGGAAGGAGTCCCTGCCCAGGGCAGAGGGGTTGGAATGAGATGGGCTTTGGGGTCCCTTCCAACCAGTCTGGGATTGTGGGTCAGGAAAGAGTTCCTCAGCAAGCAATGTTTATTTTATGATTTCTGAATATAAGTTGCTAAAATTCATTCTAAATCGCCAATATCTCATGACTGCCAGCTTCAAAATTTGTTGTTATTAATTAGCAACTATTACACAAAGCATGCAGAAAGAGGGACAGGTCCCAGTGTCTGGATAACCCCCTTTCCATGGCACAGAGAGCCAATATTGTTCCATTATTCATCAGAAGGTGTTGAAGAACATGAGGTGTTGAGTGTGCTATTTGATCAAGCAGCAAGCTTCTAAAAATATTTTCAGTTCTATTTATTGGGAATCTGCTTCTATTTTTTCCTCCGCATAAACCACTTGCATGGCAAGGTGCAACACAAGCCTGCAGCCGGTGTCATAAACATGCCAACAAGGAAGAAAAAGCTCAGAGCAATCACATTTCACTAATTTATGTTGCAGAAATCCCACAACCTTAAATAGGGGAAAAAACCTCTTTATTCAAACATATTCCCTAGGAAAAGAAAGATTCCCTGCCCTGCCCCATCTGTTCTCATCACGCCCTGGAAGCCCATCCCCAGCAAAAGGATGGAATTATGGAATATGGGATCATAGGATAACCTGGAAAGGACCCACAAGGATCGCTGAGTCCAACTCCTGGCCCTGCACAGGACTATCCCAAGAACCCCACCACTAATTAGGACATTAGTTCAACACCAGGATAAACTTAATCCACAATTTCCTCTCAGCAGATCAATCCAGGCACTCGGTAGCCTGGGCAGAGCCTCTTTGCGAGCAGCACTGTGAAAATGTGAGCTGGCAAGCTGGCAGGGGCTGCATTCATTTCTGGAGGTATTTGAATCTAATTAGGAGTCTGAGGAGCCGCCAGTTCTGTGTTTTGTGACAGCACTTTGGGAGTGTGCAGGCACACAAGAGGAATTGATTCCTGAGTAAAGGCAACACCGAAAGCGTGAGAAAAGACAGAAAAGTCCCATCTCCTGCCTTAAGTAAGACCAGAAGGAAATCGGGCAGTGACCAGATCTGTTGTCTGCCAGCAGCTCTTACAGACCTCTGAGACAGGTTTCTGAAATCCTCAAAGCAATATTAACACATTAATTAACTTAAGCCAAGTCAGAGAAGAGGGTGAGCTTACATTGTACTCCTGCGCATTTCTCAAAATAAATAAAACCCCCAGCACAATACTCCTGATAAATCACTCTGCTGTGCCTCCAAAGCATCACTGCTTCCCCAAAAAACACCCACAGCCACCCAGGGAGAACTCACAGTGAGCAGCCAGGAGTGGTTTTAACACAAGAGTCTTAAACAGACGGGACAAAACCTGATTAACAAAGCTCCCTTCCAAGGACAAAGGGGGCTCCAGCCCCAGCCCGGGTGCTGGGTATTTCTAACAACAAACCAGCAGAATAATCAGAGACTCTTTCAAGCACAGAGAGAAGCAGTCAGGGCAGGTTTTCAGCCCGGACACCCAGAGGATCTCTCACAACCAATCACAGGAACAGGGACTGAAAAGGGACGAGCTCCCAGCCAAGCTACAACAGGGGGAAGAGGCATTTTATAAAATACCATTACAATTCAGTCATAAATAGACATTATTTTATTATCTAATAACATATATAACATATTTAACATATATATGTTAAACATATTTAACCCAGCTAAAGCTGTACACTCCTAGGTATTTGCATGATGATCCCAGGGGTTTGTGTTTGAAGAGATCTCCTTAGGGACCTAAAATTCCCTTCATTTTTAGGCTAATGCCACATCCCTCCTGGCTGCAGACATCCAGAGCTGCCTGCTGCTTGCAAGTGGCCGTCTGAGCCTCCACAGACATTTGGAAGATGCTTAATTTTCACTTATGTTTACATCTAATGAGAAACAGGGAAAAGTAAGACTAGAAGGTACTTCAAAGAAATAAATTCTGGCTTGTTTTTCAGCCTGTTTCTGAAGTTGTTTCTAAGCCATTTTAAAGCACACAAAGAGGCAGTGAATGAATTTTCGCTGCACAGTGCCTTTTTAAGAGTGAAGAACATCCATTATGAAACTATAAAAAGCAGCAACAGCAAACTGTGCCGTGTTTATCTCGTCACTTGACATATCAAAATACCCACTTAGTGTCAGCACAACAGACTAAAGTGTCTACAAAAGCGGAACTTTGCTCTGTGTCTGGAATACTTGCCCCTATTTCAAAGGCAAGTCTCACGAATAGAAAAGGCTCTTAACTGTGTGCTCTTTTCAGTGCTTGTGCCACTGCAGCCCGTCCTTCCTGTACTGAGGAGGGTGAGGTGTGAATGGGACTTAAGTGCAGTTTAGTAAATATTTGGCACCAGACTGCTTTTCTTAGGGAGGGAGGCTGTTAAATGCATGAAACATCATCCATTCACACCACAGCTCCTCCTGTTTGGTCAGGACTGTCCAGGGACACACTTTGGAAGGGAATTCTTAATGAGCAACTGCATTTCAGCTCTCACATCGCATCTGCTTTCATTAACCTTACAAAGGAGATGGTTTATTCATTATAAAGATATTAAAATGCACTAAGCCTCCTCTTATCTCAAGGTATTTGTCATTGTTTTGTACAGAAAACGGCACTTATGAGGCTGTTTGAAGTCACTTCTTTTTAATTACTGTTTGCAATTAATTGGCTCCTAGGCGGCTTCCAGGGGACACCCAAAGCGACTGTGGCTGAACCAGGGCTCCTGAGGCCACAGGTCTCACCCAAACAACTGACGGGTTAAATCCCACTTTCCCTCTCCCCCTCCCTGTGCTTGGTTGCCTCCAGCACCTCCTGCCCTGAGCTGGGCCCAGGAGCCCCTCTGTTCTCAGGAATCCCAGTTAAAAAATTCCTCGTTAAGGTCTGACAAGCTTAGTTAAAAGCAGCTCTCCAAAACCTGGAATCACAGAGTGGTTTGAGCTGGGACGGCTCTTAAAGCTCATCTTGTTCCATAGACAGGGACACCTCCCACTATCCTAGGGTGCTCCAAGCCCCGTCCAGCCTGGCCTTGGGCACTGCCAGGGATGGGGCAGCCACAGCTTCTCTGGGCACCCTGTGCCAGGGCCTCCCCTCCCTCACAGCCAGGAATTCCTTCCCAATATTTCATCTAAATCTCTCCCCTTTCAGCTTAAAGCCACTCCCACTTGTCCTAAATGTATTCTGTGGTTCTCTGTGGGATCCAGCTGCTGTGGAAGTTACTTGATGTCATGTGGTTATCAACAGCCATCAATGCCAAGTTTGTCATTTCCTGCCAATTTGCTTTTTTCTACACACTTTTCTACCTTCGCACCATGGACACCCTGCACTATTTCACGCTCTACTTATTCCTGTAAGCACAGGCACCTTTCATTATCACAGATATCAAGGTAATAGAATGCTGATATACCCTGCTATCTTCTTTCCAAATATTAGCACAGAAAAATACCTGTTCTGCATACATAATTTAAAAATCCTATTCATTTAGTGTGCACACACACACACAATAATCAGTGTTCACCTTTTCTTCCTAATTAAAAGTATTTTCTGTTTTGTTCAATCACCTTTTCTGCTTACTATGGCCTTAATTAAATCACTTGGTTAAATTATTGATCAATCAGCTGAATCATAGATATTTTGCAGCACGGGACTCTACAACAGGATCTTCCCAGGACTCCAGGGCAGAGCAAATCTTCAGGTGATTTGTTAATAGCTTTTCAGAGTCAGCTCTGAGTTCAGGGACTGAGGAAAGATAAATTGGGAAGAATACTGGAATTCTCGCCCCACTGCTGTTCTAGTGGAGGTGTGGAACAGCTTATCCCGGCCCTTCACACTGCTCTGCCACCTCTTTTCTGTCTCAGATTTGAACCCCACAGGATGTGGGAAAATGTTTTCAGGTTATAGACAATTCTGTGGCTTTGAAGCAATTACACTTGGGAGGAGGAGAGAGGGCTACAAGCACCTATTGTTTCAAAATCACTGCCCTAAAAACCATCTCCAGTCCTCTCACACAGCCACTTCATCCCAATTGCCAAAAGCAATAACCAGCTTCCAGATCCTTTCGTTCTGGCAGTGAGAGGTGATCCCAACTGTGGTGCTAAAGCTTTTTTTCCTAATTAAAAAACCCCACAAACCAACCCCCAAGCAGCAAGCACAAATCCCCCACGTGCCCTAACAGATCTCCAGGGAAAGCATCCTCCCCTGACATGGTGCTCCCACCTCCAGGTAGCTGTAACACCAAAGGAAACTCAGTAATTGATATTTCCACTTTTGGAAGCTCTTAAAGACTCACTTTTTACCTTTCTAGTTGTCTCACCTCGAAGTGCACAAGCTGTTTTTGATCCAGACCTGCCTCCATGAATCACCCTACAACCCCTGTCACACCACACAGGTAATTCCAACTCCATTACTGGCACTCCAAGTTCTTCCTGAAGATTTTTGCAGTGGTAAAGACACAGAATAATAATTTCTTGGGTTTGTTTTTCCTTTCCGTTTCTACAATTTTTGCAATCAATATTTTCTCTGAAGGAAAACAGCTGTTAAAAGGATTCTGAGTGTTCAGCTCTATCTGCCCTGAGTTGGTTCTCTTGAACAGAGCATTTTTGAGTGTTGGGCTGAAGGTTCCTGTCAGTTCTTCTCCCTCTGACTCACAAGAAACACATTTACAAGTGATTGCATGCACAACAAAGTGAACACAGTCCTATAGAAAAACCATTCTGTTTTCAATAGAAATTACTGAAAAAGGTGGTACAATAACACTTCTAAGGAAATATTCTAAATCTGGAAACCTAAAAATACCTTTCTGCTGTGAAAAGGCTTTACCATTCAAACCCTCCTGCTTTTGTTTCCTGGTGTTCCAAAAAGCACAGCCACATTACAGCATCTTTCAACATCCCAATTTTCACCTGGATTTTTACCACCAGTTCATTTAAAAGTCACTTAAGTGCACATCAAGTCTCAATGTGAAAGGTGCTGTGTGTGCTCCATCTGCTGCAAAGCAACTGAAGGGAGATAGCTACAACTCCATTTTTTAAACATAAATCTCCCAAAAACTCAGAATAATGACAACCTTCTGTTTCCTAATGAGAATTATTTACAGCTGCATGGGATCCATGTGTTTTGGACAGATGTTTGTCTGTGACCTCCATCAGACGGGCAGGAGATAATTTGCTTTTTCAATGCTACAGGGAAACAAAGCTGCTCCAGCCAGAGATCCCACAACACTCAGAGAATGTATAGAAAGAAGGATGAGTTTACTGGGAAATAGCCCATGGAAGTCAGTGCTGACTGTCCACTTGCTTAGTTCTTATATTTAAGGGGAAATTTCCTGCTCATCATACTCTGCACTATTGTTAGGAGAAAGTAGGGCGAAACAAGAGCTCAAGGTTTATCTGGTAGGAGACAGAAATTAAAACTCCTCTCTTGAAGATCTGGTTAAGGGCACTTATTTTCTACTTGCATAATTTTATTCACTAATTTGCTCACTTGTAGCTGGCACTGAGAACAGACAAGCTTCAGGAATCACATTGTCCTTTCTGAATAAGGAACCAGTAATTAATTTACAGTCTTATTGTACCTCTCCATCCTCCTTCTATTGTTAATTATCCACTGCCTAATAGCCTCCTACATCCTTTCAAGGAGTAGATATCAATTTTGCCACCGGCTAAGAGCAAAAAAAATTAAGAAATAATCAGCTTTTATGATTCTCATCTAATCCTACACCTTTCTGGCTAAGAAACAGCAGGATGTTTGGCCTCCAAGTGATAATTAAAAAGCTCATTACTGAACCCCATTAAAGACCTCCATAAAAGCCTCAGCCTGGGAATGACAGGTTAGGCAGGGGTGGTGGGAGGTGGGCAGTGTGACAATCCTGCCCCTCTTACACCAGGTCTGTCCGTCTGTCTGTCAGCAACCACCAGATCTCTCAAAACACAAACACAGTGGGGTGAAGGGAAGAGCTACCCTTGAACTTTACCTCTGGCTTGTCCAGCTTTCCTTGCTTAGCAAATATTCACACTGCTTTTACTACAAAATTAATTCAAATAAAAAGGAAAGAAAAATATGTTAAGTTCCCACTCTTTTTGCCTACACAGTTCCACCAACAAACACATGCACATGTCTGCATGTGCTGTGGAGCTGAGACAAGAAATGAAAAGAATATTCTTTTAGTGTGATCCAGATACATGGAGCAATATGTATTTAAATACCTTTAAATGTTCTTGGAGTCCTTGAAATACTTAAGTCATTACATGTATTTAAAATTGACAAAGAACAGGACTGCTTCTCACAGACTTGTTCCAATCTGCATTCAGATACACACACACAAATTCCAATTATATTTTCTTCAAATCAGTACAAATCCTGAATGTTTAACACTCTGCCCTGCATTTTGTTGTCTCAGAACATCTACATTATTGGAATGTGGTTCCACAGACCAAGGAAGGGTTTAGTCTTCAAAGAATAGAAACCATATATTCTATAGAGGAACAATTAATGGTACTGTGATTTACCTTGGGATTTTTTAGGAAAATATGTAGTTATTATCAAGCATTTCCTGGGAGGGAACAAGGACAAAAGCCATGATCCTGCAAATCCTTTAAAATAATGAGGCAGGACTGCAGAGGCAGAGGGCAGATCCTGAGGACACACAGCCTGCCCTGTGCTCTCAAAAGAGCACATTCCCTTCTTCTGAACACCCAGACTGCCGAAAACGTGTCCAGAGTTACTTCCCAGTGAGACTGCAGAGAGTGACAAACAGTGACATGGCAGCAGCGGCACGTTAATGATGGCCAGGCGTTGCAGGGACTGCACCAAGCACTGACCCATTCCCTACCCCGCAGCACTGAGAAATGCCTCATCTGAAGGGCTCAGAGAACTCCCTCCCACAGGCCCAGGCTTCACTGAAAGAGAATGGAGCGACAGAAAAAAGGGTCTTCTCCAGCAAGGGCAGGCAGAGCAGGGTGATCCCACCACACTGGGGCTGGGGCGGCATCCGAGACACTCAGCCCTACACACGATGGACTGAGCTGAGAGCAAGTCCCTCTGCCACCACCCAGCATGGGGACAGCAGGCACTTCAGGGACAGAACTGCTTCAGGGAGCCACTCTCACAACATCTTCCAGTCAGAATCTGGACACAGTGGCAGATGCCAGAGGTTTTAGTAATAACTCCGTAGCAAATCAGGAGGCAGGACACCTTGGTTGTCCCTGAAATGATCCCTCGACTTTTTCCTTCTGCAATGTAATCCCAAAATCGTGGTGGTCTCTGAAATTACAGCAGCAGCAGCAGCATAACCCCTACAGACCTCCTCATTTTAACCAGTTCAGGAGCATGTCCAAGAAAAATTCCTCAGGCTCCACAGACAAAGGATTATCATGGAATCCCTGCATGGGTTGGGTTGGAAGGGACATTAAAGGCCACCTCATTCCAGCCCCTGCCATGGGCAGGGACACCTCCCACTATCCCAGGTTGCTCCAAGCCCTGTCTAACCTGGCCTTGGACACTTCCAGGGATGGGGCAGCCACAGCTTCTCTGGGCACCCTGTGCCAGGGCCTCCCCACCCTCACAGGGAGGAATTGCTTGCCAATATCCCAAGTAGCCCTGCCCTCTGGCAGTTATTACTATCATAAATCAATTTAGGCAGGTAGTGAAGCCAGAAATTACTGGAATGTTCAGTCTCTCAGCCTTCAGATTTTAGAGTCCATTTTGCATTTAGTCAAAAAACTTGGGCGGAGCATTCCTGTTTTTCCAAACAGAATGCAAGGATAACAGAAAAAGCAGGCAACTGGCTCATGGATGACTCAGTCATATTTACAAGTCCCATCAAGCAACCATGAGCATCTTCAGTTGGTTTGTTCAGCTTCCTCAGATTTCTTTTTTCATTAAAAAAAAAAAAAAGGCAGCTACATCCCAAGACCAAGTGGTTCCCAACTGCTGGTTCATTAAGCAGCTCTGCTTTGGGTTGGAAAAAGTTCCTCCCATGTGAACTGATCACTGTGCTGAGCCCTAGAGAGCAAAACTGCTCCTTCCTGAGAGTCCAGAACAACCACCAGGACAGAACTCCACTATTTCTTAAGAATCCAGATTTGGAAAAGTGACTTTTGCTTTGACTTTCAAATAAGGTGAATCTCAAAAAGCTGGTATGGATTTGGTTTAGACTATAAAGGGAGCTCTATTTGTGCTATAAGTGCTCTTTGCCTGGTTCCTCTTCATCACCCCACAGAGGATTTCCCTCCCCAACAGTGAGCACATCCCTCAGTGAGGGCACTTTTTTCCAGACACACTCTGTGTTTCTCCAAGATCTGTAAAGAAGGCAGTTAAATGGTGCTGATACCTAAATCCAGCAGTGCCAACTAACTCACAATTACTGGTGGAGGTGCAGCACGTTTTAGAGCCACAGGATTACAAACACCACTGCAGTTCATGGCCACAGTTCTTGAAAGACAAATGCTTATTTACAATAAATGAAGTGCACAATCAAAGCAAGGCTCAAATACCCTCCTCTCATTTCCTTGGTACTCCTCAGCCCTCTGTAGCTGTGCCTCTGAAAGGCTGCTGTCACCTTTGCAGTGGCACGTGCTGCTCAGGAGCTGATTTACCAGCAGCACTTTGCAAAGCGACTCCTTTCAAAACCAAAGGCAGCAGAAATAGATAATGACAAAAAATCAAGAGCTGTAAAATCCCAGGCAAGCCAGGCTTATCTCAGTACACTCTGAGCACATAATAAATGACAATGGGTGAGCTGCAATCCTCATCTTCATTGCAGAGTGGAAACTTCCCTCAATTTATGCTTCAAAGCAGAAGGGGTTATGAGAAGGCCAGCGGCTGAAATGAATTCTTGCTGGGTTTTTGATATTTGCCTGAGCACAAAGGGATGTTTTTTCCCCAAAACAGAATAAGAGTAAGTCATCTTAATTCATGTACATGATGGGTTTGCAGTACCCAGAAAGGAAGGATTTGATGGATTTCAGTTAAAGTTCATTTTAACGAGTGATACACTCCAATCTTTACCACTTGTAAAGTTTCAAAGAACAAATTCAGTTTGACTGTATAACAAACAAAAATAAGTGAAGAAAGTGAAAGACTGAAGATATCCAGAGAACATCTGCAACTGTACTCTTGGAACACTTCAAAACATGGCTCTTAAGTGTACGATTCATCATCACTGCACCATGCACAAGACAGGTTGGAATAAAACCTGACTAGGAGCTTATCTTCTAAAGACCCTTCCTACTTGTTGTATGGTAAATGTACTTAATATTTAGTGCAGCTCTATCAATTTTAGCTCCAATCTCTATTTTTGTATCAAGATACTGCTTCTTGCATTAAAATTCAGAGGAGGAAATCTTATTCCCCTGATACAGTTAATTATTATAAATAAATTACAGGGGTATCCCAAGTAATGTGTTTGATTTAATCAACGAAAAGTTAATGAGGCCAAATTGATGCAGGAGTTAGGCAAGACTAAGCTGACAGGGATTTAAAGATCCGTTGAGCTCCTGAGACTGTGGAATCAATATGGGATGTGAGCAGTGAGGGCATCCACTCTGGAGACAAGGGAAAGTGCTTTACTTTCTGCTCCTCTCCCCGCCAGGAGACAGGTAACGATGGGCAGCGCGAGCAGGCACTGAGGGTTACGGCTGCCTGCCACTGAGCTGTGCCAAAGAACTCACAGAAGCCTTCACCAAGCTGCAATAACCAGGAATCCGCAGGAAAGCCTCTCTTTTACTGCCTTTTGTTCACCTTTGAGAGGAGGCAGCACCTACAGCCTCACTGATAAACCAAGTCACAACAACGTCAGCACAACTGGAAACCGTGTGGTGCTGTATTTGGCTGCTACAATTACCCACACAAATGGAGCTTTAGTCTTAATTCCAATTATTTATAATGCATATTTATGGTAACCGAAACTGTTCTTTTTGTCTTTATGTTTTTATTAATATAGTCTCAGTTTCCCCACCACACAGTTTGCTCTCTTCAGCCTCCATTTATTGACAATTGCACTTTCTGGAACACTTCCAAAAGCATCACTAAAACAGCTCAGATGAGGAACCAGATACCTGAGTCATGGCTAATTCCTAACCCAAGGATCACTCTTGAATTACATGGAGGCACATAATTACCTAAGATACAGATTAAAAAAGCAGAAAACGAACTAGGGTCTTGAAAGTTATCAGTAGATTTTCACACATCTGTTTTTTACTGTGTATTTTCCTGTTGGATGGAATCAGTGTACCCATGGCTACCTACATAAAGCAATGAGAGCAGGAAGAAACACTGTGGAAGTTCTCCCTTTTATTTAAGTTGCCAATGTGCAGAACACTACAAGAAAATTGCTTTAGCTTCAAGTTCTATCTATAAATGTCTCATGTATGAATTCTTTTGAAGGAAACAAATTACTTGCAAGGAAGCAAAGATTTTTTTTTTTCACCAGTGCATAGAGGCAACTCCTCAATAAAAATCCCTGACTCCTACTCATGATCCCAGCAATCTGCACATGGATTTCCAATAGCTGGTGTGGACTAAATTTCAATGTCCTGCAGAGAAAATGATGCCAGTTAATTCTGTTCCTAAAGTCAGATTTTACTGCTGTCCTCACAGGGCTCCGTGAATATCCCTGCATCTCCATTCTAAAGAAATATATAGATAAATTAGAATAACTACTTTAAATCCGTAAGATAACCCAACTTCAGACCATACCCTGTCCCTCTCTGGAACTCTGCAACAGCTACAGTAGGAAGGGAGTTGGACTCTCATCCTTGCGGGTCCCTTCCATCTTAGGATATTCTGTGATTCCAAGTGGTTCTGTTGGACTCAGTGTCTCAGTTCTGTTTTCCAGGAATGGAAAATGCAGCTGCAGGTGCCTGAAGGAGTGGAAAATGCAGATTTCTCTTGCCCACAGCACAGAGCAGGGGAAGCTTTGTGCCACAAGGGCACACACAATCCACTTTCCTCTGAAGGGCAGATACAAAGGGAAGCCAGAAAGGGCCTTCCTTTGGGATGAGCTGCACAGCAGGATGTGTCCATCTCACTGGTACCCTCATCCATGTAGAGGTGACTCCCACTGCCTCACCAAAGAGCCCCTGGATGTGCTAAGTTCCACTGAAATGTCCCTGCTGCTGCTTGTCCAGACCAGTGTGAGGGCAGGGAGTCCAACCAGGTACCTTTGGGCTGTTCACTCCAAAACAACATCATCCAAACCCTTGAAGGACATTAAGAAGAACACAAAAAGTATAAAACATCCCACATTTCTCCTTTCTTTATACTCACATTCCAACCCAGAGCTTTACCCAGCTTTTCCTGTGAATTCTAATAGGAAAGAACAAAAGCAACCCAGAGAAAAAGGCAAAATAATGAAGGAAATTCAAACTCCTTTGTGTATTCAAAAGAGAAGTCCTCTGGCCCTGCAAGGCCTCAGCTCCCTGAATTGAGTGGTGCACACATGTTGCTCATTAAACAGCCTTATCTCACAGATAACCAGCAGCACCAGAGCAACTCCTTCAAGAGCCGGGTACAGAAATGAGCAGCACTGAATTAATGCGAAGCCACTTAACAAAGCTTTGTCTTTCTGAGATTGCAAATTCAACAACTGCCGGCCTGGCGAGAGAATTCTGTGGAGCACAATCAGCACTCAGATACATAAATTACAGCTGTCTATTTCCAGTGGAAATCATTTTGGGCAAAACGCTTGCATATGCTACTTTATCCACCTGGATGGTATCCAAGATTTAGCAAGACTTGATTCTACTTTTCAGTAGAAAAACTTGGAAGTGCAGGAATTCAGAAGTCAAACTAGGACTATAACGTATTGCTTGATGCAAAATTTTCATTTGCTTGCAAACAAACCTGCGTTTACACAACTTCTGCAAAAAAAAAATCCATCTCTTTTCCCTTTAATTCACTTTTTAATACAATGCTACTGGACTTCCTTGAGGATTGAGTCTAAGGGAGCAGCATCAAGGGGGAAAAAGAACATTTTTGTACAAGACATTGATGATGTTATGGCTGTGATAGAATCATTTGCAGCATCTGAAGCTTAAGTCATTAAACACCCTGACATGCCTGAAGATTCTTGATCAGAAATCTAGAAACATAAAAACCTCAGTGAAGCACAGAATTATGGACACCTTTTGAAGGCCATCAAACCACAAACACATCCCTCCCGCTCACCAGCACATGCAGCTACACGTTAGATTTTGAGGCAATAATGATTTTGGCTGTATTGCCTGAGAACCAGAACTCAGTTAACTCACTTCTTGCCTCAAAAAAGCACAGCATTACTCCCTGGTTTTCCTTCTTCCAACAGAGGATGTGTAAAACCAATATAAGCTTCATGCTGCTCCCATTAACACTGTTCATCTTCCAAAATTTTCCTCGCAGAACATCCACTACTGCAGCTGTTCTGTGCTAAAATGTCACTGATTAACCATCAAAATTGGCACAATTCCTTTGAAATATATTAATAATGCTTCATGGTAAGTCAGATAAGTCATTTCAAACACTTAGACCCGTTGCTGAGGTGCACACTCAACCTTTTTTGAAAATCACAAGGTTTTGAAACACCTGAAATTTCCTACACAAAAAATATAAAGCACGCAGTAAAGCCAGGAAATCTTGAAGTTTAGTTCCACTTACAATCAATTTCCATAATCACTTTCCCGAAAATCAAGTGCTTAAAACACCACTGCTGACAGTGCCAAGTAATTCTGTTCCACGGGGTGCAATTCCACTTGAGAAAAGGCTTTGCCACCCTGAGCTCATCCCACTTAAGGGCAAAATGGACACAACGTGAAAAATCAGTGAAAACCCTACTAAAAGAGCTCAAATAGTGATTCACTGTGAACAAAATACATCCATGGCCACATCCTGCTGCCTGCAACCACCCAAAATCTCTGATGAAACCGAGATTTGCTGATTTGTGCTGATTTGGGATTGATCAGTTTTTAGAAACTGCTACAAACCTCTGTCCAACCTGGCTCTGTGAAGCAGCATCACCTCCTCCTCTGCCAAGTTGGCAAGTGTTTGCAAACACCATCCCTAGGCCTGAATCTCCACCCTTCACTACTTCTGTAATTTTACCTAAAGCTAGAATTTAACATTCCACTGTTCTAAATATCATCACGTTCCCAAAGTGTTGTTAAAGCACACCATGAAAAGCAGGGGTGCAGCTTAAGTCCCACAGGCAAGACACTGGGGCTGAAATCAGAAAATCTGCTGGTTGGTTCTATGTTTCCTACAATTTTTTTGGAGGGGGAAAAGTATTTTTTAACATCACAAATATATCATCACTGTTAAAGATGACACAGAAACAGTTCTGACAATTTGATCAATGTATCAATGTCCTTTCATTCTGAAATTCAGATTAAAGCTTCATCATTTGAAAGCCACTGGCAGCACCACAGCCATCTCAGCTACCAGAAGCTGTTTCCATATGTTTTATTTCTGTTAGCAGCAATAAAACTGATTTAAACTAACATCAAGAGACTCATCAGATTCCACTCTAGTGTAGAGGGTCAGCCTGCCATTTATGTAAAAATCTATGGGAGGAAAATTTAGGGGGTTTTTAAATTACTAACTGATTTTGCACATTTTAAGGACTGGTTATAAAACTGTAGAAGAATCATTATGGAATGATTAAAACCAGCCAAAAGAGGCCATCTTTACATATAGTCACTGAGTCACTTAGATTGCACAGCAATACATTGCAACTTGAAAATTAGTTTTACAAGTGCCTCTGCCTTTAACTACCCAAACCTGTGCTTTGCAGGTTCTCAGAGAGGAGGCTGTCACACACAGTTCAAGTAGATTTTCCTGGACTAAAACAAAACAAAAAGCTCCAGGACTTTGCCTCCTGTTGGACTTTCTCTGCAGCTCCATCCCTGCCGCTTGCCAGAGCCTCTTTCGTGGCCCTTCCTCCCACTCCACAGAGCACAGAATGAGCCTCATAATCTACAATTCTTTCCTGCTCTAAAGGAAATTAGACAATTACTTTTCCACTTAATCTAATGTGCACCTTTACAAGAAATCAGCCTGTGTGATCCTCAACAGAAACACAACTCCCCACATCCTCCATCTATTACAAAGAAAAAATTACACATTTGGATCAGCTAAATAGCTGATGTTTCCCCCATAGCTTGTACTTCAACTGCCCTCTTTCTTTCTTTCTTCTTTTTAAATTAACCTTCAGGCTCTTCACTCTTTCTTTGCCTATTTCATAGATTGGGTATTCCCAGGACACCACACTTTTTTGGCAATAGCCTTGGCACCTCTCAGCTCAGGAGCCATGAAAGCCTCTCCTTTCATGCAGTGTTGTTGCAGCTTTCCTCACTTTGTACTTCGTTTCTCCTTTAAAAGCACAGAACCAGGAAGACACAAAAAACCCAAAGGTGTTGTTTCTGGGCAGGTTTCAGAGGTTTGCTCATCAGAGCTGCTCCCTGAGCCGCTCCGCACCTCACACACTGCTCAAATCCTCTGGTCTGGTGATCATTAAACACACAAGGTGTGTGCAGAGGGAACATCCACTGACCCTTGAGACACACTGCTGCAAACTTTGGGAGGATATCCTACACACAGACATCCTCATCTGTGGCTGGCACGTCACACTGCTAAATATCAAAATGCCTTGTAAAACAAATTAGATTTTCTACTGAAAACACGTGAACAAAGACAGCTAATTAAACCAGCCTGTCACTCTGACAGCTCCATGTGTGCATCACGTCTCAGAATGCAACGTGTTCACAGCAATCCACTAATTTTAATAGATTTAGCAAATACCTCAGCTTGGAAATTACATGGCATTCACCAAAAGGAAACCAAGGGAAGTTTGTTACAGTACAACAGTGTTTAAGCAGAAGGAATTTTAAGGGCTTGTACAATGAGATAATTCATGATTTTTTGTCACAATGAGAAAGCCAAATTAAAAAAAAAAGTCAAGATGATTTTTGTTTCAATGTGTTATTTGGAATCATATTGCTTTTCTGTGTCAGCCGTGTCTCTGCACAGATTCAGTGTTTTCTGCATTTCACAGCACTATAAAACATCTTGTGGATGCAATTTCCTCGTTACAAGCAGCTACGAAACTGCTGAAAACAAATCCACCAGGGCAAGATCTTTTGCAACTGAGCAACAGTGTAAAATCACTGGTATTGGATATTCCATTACAGTATGAAAAACACCAGCCATTCCAAAACAATCCTGTGGTCCAGAGTCTGATTACACTCACTCAGCTGTGAGAGACCAGAGGGAAGCCAAGGATTCCCAGTCCCAGGGCTGTGTTTGGTGTCACCCTCCCATGGCCCAACCCTGCCATGAATCCCATCCTGGGAGTGGTAAGGGGTGGTGGGAAAGACAGGGAAACAAGCAAAAAAAACCCCCACAAGATACATGTATTTGCCTGTTCTTCTGAGTCCCATTTTTGCTATTTACTGCTCAGAGAAAACTTCTCAAAAGACCCTTATAGGAGAATTAAAAAGTTTAATGAGGATGACGGTGCTGTTGGTTTGTCAGGGCGGAGGGAGGAAAGAGAACAGGTCTGGCTCAGAGCAGGCCCAGTCTGAGTCAGTGCCCACAGTGTCACTGCAGCTCCTCATCAGCGGCTGCTCCCTCTGTGTCTGCTAAAAACACAACAAAGGGTCATTGCTGCACTGCTCCTTTGTTGCTGTGACACTGAACACGAGAGAACATCCTCCCTTCTGTCTGCCCAGCCTCTGAAGTGCCCCGGGACAGAGGGCTGTGGGGGCCCAGCCACAGTGCCAAGCTGTCACCCCTCCCACCTCCAAGCAACCTTCTGGCAGGCAGGAGGGGGAAAAGGAATGGCTGCATCTCAGCTTATCTGGAATGATCCTTTTGTCCTCAGTGTTTATGTTTGAGAGTCAGTCAATCCCAACCAATACTTCTGTTTATTGACCACAAACACAAGCCCTTCTAATTTCACTCCACGTGGTGTCAGTCCAGTTAATGCTGAGACAGAACATTTTATTTTCACCTGCTTGTAGCTGCCTGCTCCCCTTGATTTCATGAACTACATGGAACCACTTGGCAGGGCAGCACTTGGATTTGCTGCTCCTTTGCTGATATCTGTGAGCAGGAGCAATGATCTCTTCTGAGACTGAGCACTACTCCCCAGACTGCCCTGATCATTTCATTTGAGATAATTACATTTCATCTTCATTTGCCAGAAATAAAGGAAAACAGCATGAAGCAAATTAACCACAACATAAAGATCTGCCTAGACATTGATAAAGAGCTAAGGGCGCTTCTGCCCAAGACAGGACAAAAGCTGGCCAGGATGTCGTGCAGAAAACAACAGGCAGAAACACAAAAGCACACCCTCAGTGACATTTCACCTCAGAGAAAATGCAGCTTAAGAGGGAGGATAGGAATGTTACACTGAGAAAAGCATTTCAGGAGTGTGGCTCTGCCTTCTGCTTGCGTTGCCTCTACTGCATCAGTCTGGCTAAAATTAGGCTGTCAGAGAAGTCTGGAACTGTCTTGGAGCAGCTCAAGTTCACACTGAATAACAGAATGAATTCCCGGAACAGCCTCAAGCCACCAGAGGGTACCAGCACCCCGGGGCCCGCCCTGACAGCCCACAGGTCCCTGCAGGAACAGCGGGGCTGGCTCCCACCACAGCCCAGCCCGGGCACAGCAGGAATGTGCCCCATGTGGCACTGCCAGGGTCCAAAGAGGCACCAAGCCCCAGCAGACCCTTCCTCCAAGGTGGGAATGCATCTGGCAAGACACGTTCCATCAGTGCCTCACCCTGTCAGTCCAATAACACACAGGGAAATATCCCAGTCCATAAAGATGCCTGGTGGGAGCCAGGGCTGGAGTCCCATCAGGGGTTGGTTTTCAGGCAGCACCCAACCACTCTGAAGTGAGTGGCTTTCAGCTGTGCCTGAACACTACTTAAATACCTCAAAACACGGTCTCCAAGAGAGGAGCTTAGCTCTCAGCAGCTGCACCCAGTGATGCCACACACACACACACATCCCGGTGAGCAGCCCAGTCCCACAGGAAGCTCAGCAGGGTGAAACCAGAGTGACCCCTGGGGCTCAAACTTGACCACACTGCTGTAAATCCACGTGCCATGGAAATTATTTTCAGTTTACAGCAGCTGACCAGCACCAGTCCTTCCACACAGCACACTGGCACCTCTGCTGGGAGCTGAAAACCTAAGGAACAAAGCACAGGCATCCTTCTACAGCCTTGTGATTTGACCCAGTTTTTATGCTGTGCATTAAACACATTCCCAACTTGCCCTGCACAGCCTCGAGCCCAGGCCCACACTGCACTGATCTTGAACTCTGTTGTAAGAAAAAAGCATTTCCAGAGGATCTTTAATCACTTCCTGCGGACTTTTAGTTTTCTAGTATCAGACCAACTGTTCTGCAACTCACCTGTTCTTGTGGATACTCTGCACACCTGTGGGTAAGAATTGGATTTTTAATTCTCCAAGGGAAGGTCCTGCCTTTGTTTTGGATTTTTGCAATAAATAAACACAATGCCTTTAGGTGCAAAGTCCTGACAGTCCCCAAAACAAACTGCAGGGCAGTATGGTGAACCCGCAGCCCCTCTGATGAACTTGATTATCACTGATCAATAGTCACACTTCTTGAGAATCAAGGCATCTGCTTAATGGCAATGGTCTAATGAATATGGAACACTTTTGGATTCAGGTATGGAATTTTAACATTTCAGTCCTGTTGAGAGCACTTTTACAAGCTCTACAAGTTTGACTCAGCCACATTTGCAGAGAGGCAGGAATAAAAAACACCCCTGAGGTAACAAGTATAAAACACCAAGTGTGTAAGCTGGAAGTATGTGATAATCACATTAAATTCTCCACATTATCTGAACCTTCCAAGTGTAAAATGAGCATTGTAATAATGAGTCAATGAAGGTTCTCCCTGTCAAGTGAAAAAGAGGAGGCTTTCTTCTGCTAGGAAAGCCAGAACAAGCACATGGATTTCCCCCCAGAACAGATGCTGCTCCAAAAGCTGGCAGGCAGCTGGCTCACAGCTTCCCCAGTGCAAAGGGCTGTGGAGCAGGAACTTTGATTGGAAACACCAGGAACTAACTATAAATCTTGTGTAATGATCCAGACTAATGCCTCAGTCTTAAACCACACTGGAGATGGAATCATTCAGTAACTTATCCCAGGTAAAAGATCCTTTATTCAAAATACCAATGGCATGCTAAGCACAGCCAATAAAAATCTAATTCTATTTAATGCTTTTAAATAAAGTATTGCTTTATAAATAAAGTATTTTCTTAGAACAAAGACATCAAGGAGATGTACACATACCTGAGGCTTCTTGAGCTGTCACCTTCAGACCTGTAAAGCAATACACAAACACTTAGGACACAGTTATTTCCAGCACTTGTAATTCAAAAGACCATGTGTCTTCTCAAGCCTTCTCTCCCTTTGTACTTCAGTGAGGTTCTCTAAGGCTTGTTGTACTTTTTCTGCTAGTAAGATGTTTAGAAAAGAAACACGTCTGCTTAGGCTCAGAATAAATCTATCAGAAGTTAAAAGCCAGTTAACAGCTGGAGTCAATAATTGCAATATTAGAGCACGTGACACCCTCTGAAACCTCAGTAAAGATCTTCTGCAAACATGCACCAAGATCTGTGTTCCATCCTTGCAAGGGAACAGCACAGGCCTCTGACACTATTCTAGATTAGCTTGTACTTTTTTTTTTTTTTTAATTTCATTTCTTCTTCACTGTTTAGCTGAAAAGGTCACAGGCAAACAAGTCTAAGAATCTAATGCCCAGGCTTATCAGGCACTACTCAGAAAGGGCCAAGGTTTGCAAATATAGGTAATGTAAAATATTTAAAATCCCAGGTTTGTCTGAATTTCATAAATGTGCAAAAAGGAGGGATAAGATATTGTAAGTAACAGAAGCTCCTGAAGGGAAGCTTTTCTCAAGGTGAGATAATGTCATCAATCAAACAAAGCCTCTCCCCTTTCCCCAATATTTTTTAAGCCAGGAGATTTAATTCAGGATCATTCACACTGACAAAGATTTCCTATCCACGGAGAAATGGGAACATAATATTCCAGCATTTCATGAACAAACAAAAATCCAGAAGAAAACACACAACCATTTGCCCAATTCCTTTCCTTCCTCACTCCAATCAATCCATCCTCAGTGGTACAGAAACTTTGGATACATAGGGAGGCTCTGCCAAACCAGGAATTAAACACACAAAGCAAAGCAGGAGATTCCAGAGCAAAATACAGCCTCAAAACACCCTTTCCATGACATCATTTAAATAAAAGTGACCAGCATGAACTTGCAAACCCTGGCACTACAGTGACAATAAGCTGGCACCAAACTTGCCTCCTCAAAGACAAGGGTATTTCTTTAGGAGCTAAAGAACCTTCCTTAGTTTAAAAAAAAGGGGGGGGGAAATATATATATATGAAAAAAAAGAATTTCTTAGTAGAACAACTTCCATCTCCAATGACAACTTGCATAATATGCTCCAGGTAGCAGAAAAAGCTATGGCCAGTGAAAGTTTCATAAATCTAAAGCCAGAAAGCAAACAGTACTAAAACCTAATTTTCAGAATTACTGTAGAAACAGGTACCAAAAATTAGGTTTTTTCCCTGCCCCCCTTCATTGCATCTCTATTTCTTTATTTTCTTCAAGCTCAGAGAAGTCTACATAACTTTAAAAGCACAGGCTAAGAGGAAAGAAGGAAAAATGATCTGAGGCTCTTGTCCCAGGGGATGCTGGGGCAGTGGGAAGGTGCTGGAGCTCAGCAGGCTGGGGGGAGGTTACAGAGAGGTGGCCAGGGGTGCCTCCAAGGAGGAATATTCCAGACAGACATCATCATGGAATATTTTAAAGTGGGAGAGAAATCAGCACAGTGGAAAATTCTGCTGCCCAGAGCAAAGTGAAGCAACTCCTGCCTGGAAAGCAGAACATGGGGCACAAACCCCACCTGGAACACTCAGCACACTGAGCTCACAAAGCTGTAGAGCTCTACTGGGTTTTAAAACACTCTTCTGAAATTGTCACAATTTCTTCTCACTTGAGGGGATGAGCAATCATCACTGCCTTCATTTAAGGAAGAACAATAATTTCCATCTGACACATCTCTCCCCCCTGTGAAGCTCAGTGCAGCATTTTGTGCACCTGACACAGCACCAACTACACAGAGAATCCTCTCCATTTTACTGCACATTAAAAAGAAGGGGTAAACCAACATGGAATGGAAAAACAACCCCCCAAATCCACACCCAGAAGAGCTCTTCAATAAAAATTTAAGAGAACACACTTTGTCAGTTCTTGCTAACAAAGACAGGACCCGATATCAAATGGATTTATTTCCAGATGTGTTACTTCAGTTTATTCAAAACATTTTAAGATGTAAAGATGCATAAGGCTTCAGAAGTGTCTGCAGTGCCACCCCAATGACACAGGGCCCCTGACACCCCACGTCCTGCTCACCTTCTGACACCATCCAGGGGGACAAGAGCAGAGGTGAGGAAAGGACTGGAACAGGGCTAAGTTCTGGCATCAAGTCACAGCTTCACGAAATCACACAAGCCCAGACTGGTTTGGGTTGGAAGGGACCTCAAAGCCCATCCAGTCCCACCCCCTGCCGGGGGCAGGGACACCTCCCACTATCCCAGGTTGCTCCAAGCCCCCTCCAGCCTGGCCTTGGACACTGCCAGGGATGGGGCAGCCACAGCTTCTCTGGGAAACCTGTGCCAGGGCCTCAGCACCCTCACAGGGAAGAATTACCTCCTAATATTTAATCTAAATGTCTCCTCTTTTAATTTAAAGCCACTCCCCTTTGTCCCATCACTATCTGCCCATGTAAAAGGTTGTTCTCCCTCTTGTATTCAAACCCCACTGGAAGCGGCTCCAGGGTCTCCCCAGAGCCTTCTCTGCCCCAGGCTGAGCAGCCCCAGCTCCCTCAAAGCTGACACAGAGATAATTCATGAGTCTCTTGTGCTCCACTTCTCCCTTTTTAAAGCCCCCCTGGTCACTCTGAGCTGTCGGTTTTTCAGATATAAACATAATTGTTCTAAGAGGTATAGAGTAACTTCAAAAAAGTTTTTTCCACACAAAAGTTCTGTGAACCCAAGGGCTGGCAGAGAGCTGAGCTCACCCCTGCATCCCCCAGGAGTAATGAAAAAATTAATGAATCCAGTGTTTAAGTGACACCTTCCCACTCTCAGCTTTCAGCAAATTCCACCTGGCAGAGCACACACCTTGTGTTGACAAAGATGTTCGTGTAATTGCTTGTGCTTTCAAGTTTTCAAGACGACTGCATTGTTAATGTCTTAATTTTCTGCCTTTCCTCTTGACTAGAATAACAAACCCATCCAACAGGGAAAACAGCTCCGAGTGCTCACAGCATCCCCACGTCACTGGAAGCAGCACCAGCCATCCCAAACCACCTTTCCATCAACACATTTTTCCTCTCACTAGAACTGAACAAGTGTTTTCAGTGAGGGTGATCTCCAGCTGACCACCTCCCAGCCCAGCACAGCAAACCAGACAAGAGTGGCCACCACCCCTTCTTTATTTTTAAGATTCCCAGAAAAGCTGAGAAAACTCGCAAGTGCTAAATTTGCATTTCCAAGGCAAAGATTTACTCGAGTAAATTCCAAAGAGTTGCTCAGAGCTGGTCAATTTTGCTCAGGGAATGAGTAATTGATGAGCAGGGCTGAATGAACACAGAGCTGAAAGAACCCACTACTTGTAGTTTGAAATAAAGCATTCGATTTTCTTTAAGCATTCTTTAAAAGGCAGGATTCGGGATCGATATTTAATGTTTCTGCTTACACTGGAAACGTGTGCTGGGCTCTGGGTTAGTTTTTTTTCCTTTTGACCCAGACAAAAGAAATGATACTGGCACTGCTGACACAAGGAGAAAGGTGAAAAGACTTCTGGCAGTATCTTGCATTATTTATTTCAAGGTAGACCTTAAAGGAGAAAAAAAAGCCCATAATATATAGAATATCTCCTGTGCTGTAGCACTTGAAACAGAACAGATTCCATTTAGATATCTAAGTTGTATCAGTGAGGAGATAAATGTCATGCAACATTCTCCAAGATTTCTCCTCTCAGTCCTGGATGGTTTCCAAGATTTCATTTTGAGTAGAACTAAATATTAGAGTATTACCACTCCTATTGAAGTACAAGTTTGTCTTCTTCCTGACGCCAGGAATTTCAGTCCCAGTAGGAAATACAACAAAACACATTGTTTTTGAGACTGTTACAACCAAGAGAAGAAGAAATTATTTTGCTGCTGGTAGTAATCACTGTAATTTCACTGGAAGCAGAGGCCAGGAGGAACAAACCTTAAACCAAAACAAACCTTAAACCAAAAACCAAATGCAAAGAAAACCAAAAAACCCCAGTACTGGAGATTTGCAGAAGGCCACAAAACAAAGTGACTATTAAAATCCTGAATGATTTTTGTTTAACTAAGTGCTGCCATCACCCTCTGTCAGTCCACATCCAAAACCTGGGAATTTCAGGAAACATCTCCACTCAAAGCTACTAAAATGATTCCTCTGTGTCACCACTACCCTGCTATAAACGCCCTGTGCAGGAGAACAGCAAACCAACTCTCTTGGCTCCCAGTCACTGAGTTGGTTGGCAATTTTTCAGCAAACCATCCTTGGTGGGAGGTGTCAGCTCCTAAAAATTGAAAGCCATTTACAGGAGTAACACAATTTCATAGAAAACGCTGGGGAAAGCACGGGATGGAAAAACCCTTCAAACTGGGAATGGGAGAGGTTCCCATTTCCAGGCCTCTTGTTCACGGAGGTGACAGCAGCTCCTCCAATCCCAGCAGCAGCACAGCTCATTCAATGGCCTTCCCTCATTTGAAGGATTTTTGCAAGTCTCTGGCTCACCCCAGCAGGAACCATTCAATTCTCATTACTCCCCCTCAGAGCCATCACAAACAAGCTGAAAGTCTTACGGCCTCTGATTTGTTGTTCACACTGAAAGCTGCACTCAGGAGGGGAACAGCACAACGTAAGGCTGCTTCCCAAAGCAGCTTCAGGACCAGCTTTCCCCTCTTGCTCATTGAAGTAATCATTTTCCAAATAAAACACTGCTCAGAACCATTAAGGTGTATTATACAAACCGAGATACACAACTACACCTGAAACAATTCCAAGTTTAACAGATACTTTATTTGAGCAGTGAGTAGAGTTATGGCAGTGTCCTATAAAAATTATACAGGAAGTAGAAACGGTTTTAAAACTCTATTTGTCTAGGATTCATGTTTGAGGGTGTAAAACGTGGCTTTTGTAAAGGGGTAGAAAACCAGCCAAAAGCAGAACTGAAATCATATAAAAACCCACAAGTGGGCAGGACTTTGATCCAGTTCACAGCCCCACAGCCACCCCTGTGGTAGGAATCCCACTCAGATCTCACCACCTTAGAGCTGTCACTTCCATCAGAATAAAAAGGACTGGGGAAAAGCCAAGGTTCAGAACAGCCTGTCAGACATCCACACTAAATAATCAGACTCCATCTGACATCCATCTTCTTACAAGCCACAAGAGCTGATGTTATTGTAGGACACCTGCTGCAGGCAGAGTATACAGTAACCACATATTAAAGTGCATTCTCATTCCATTTTTTACAAAAGGAAAAGATTGAACCAAATCTTTACACAGCAATACAAGGATCAATGCATTTGATTAAGCCTTGCTTTGAGCACAGAATGTGCCTCAAGAAACAAAGCTACACCCGGCACAGGTTATTCTTTTGTAGTGTATTAAGTCTTTCAGCATCTGTACTGCAGAGAGGAACAGATCACCTTGAAGGGAAAGAGCTTCAGGGAGAATTCATTGATGGCTACAGAAATGATACTCCTTGTATGAGGAGCAGGCAATAGTGTGAGGTTCCTGCAGGTGAATGTCCTGAGCAGCAATTCAAAACAAGGCAGATGTTGCCAGGAAACCTCCAGCCCCATCTAAAGGCTATTAGAGCTTTCCAGGATTTTTATTTGAGTCTGCTGTGTGTGAATGATGTTCTGTGCCCCTGTGGATCCCAGCAGATGTGCAAAGCTCTGCCAAGGAAAGCAACGCCCTCCTTGCAGGAGCCTGGAAAGAGCAGCCTCGTGCGCTGCCCGGAGCCCTCGGAATAAAACCTCCCCAGCTCAGGCACAGTCACCGTGCTGGCCTGGTCCTCCTGCTGACAGGAGCTGGATCAGCACCAGAGCACTGCCAGCGAGGTAAAAACACTGCCACAGAATGGTCTGGGTTGGGAGGGACCTTAAAGCTCACGGGCAGGGACACCTTCCACTACACCCAGCTGCTCCAAGCCCTGTCCAGCCCAGCCCATATCCAACAACAGACACAAGCAACTGAGATTCTCCTTTCCAAAAACTGCTGTGGTCTGCAAGACTCTGCATGTTAGATGGAGTCAAAAGATTCCACTGAGCTGAAGACTTAAAAGAAGTGATAAAAAGTCTACTAAGACCTGTCCAGTCAGTGGCATTTTAACAAGGTAAGTTTTAGGATGAGAAAAATTATGGATTTCACCACTAATTAAGCCCCTTCAGCAAGATTCTGTTACTGTGCACTACAGGATGAAGGAATGAGCACTCACTGCAAAAACAAGCTCTTGGCCTGCCCACCTCGGCAGTAAGAGAATAGATCCATTCCAGACACACTGTTCCTGCACTGCATTTTGATTTAATACGGAGATAAAAATGATCTTGCACAGTAGAAAAGCACTGTTTACATGGATTATTTGAGAACAGTCTGTTTGTTATCTCCAAATAACATGAGAAAGGCCAATGGCCACATTGAATATCACACCTCCATTCAATTCAGCAAGTTACTGGACAGGATCTCTAAAGACTTTATATGGAACAAAAAGTTTCCTGCAGGAGGCTCCATCTGACAGTCCCACATGATGCACCTTAGGGGAGAAATCAAGAAGATGCTGCCAATAACGAGAACCCTCTGGAAAGAGGTGTGTGAAGTCAGAATAAATGTAAGCTCAAAGATTTCAAAAGAAAAACCAGTTCAAACTGAGCTTTTCTATTGCAATGGCAATCAAGGGTTTCTCCCTACCTCAGGGGTGTTCTTGTTAAATCAAACCTTCTGCATACTGTGCTTTTCCATACTGGGAAAAGCACACTGAAGTTTTTCCTTGAAAAATGAATGGCAATAGAAGGAGACTCACAAGTCACTATGCAACTTAAAAAAAAAAAAAAAAAGCTTGAAGTCCTAGAATGTCACAAGTATTTATCTAGGGGATTACAATGATGTGAAGTTTGATTTTAGTGAACATAAAGCATCTGACCTAGTGGCATTCAATAAACTTTAGGACTGGTATATAATAAAGAGCCTTCCAACCTGGCACCACATCCCTGTCTGCCACCATTCCTTCACCTCCCAAAGAATGACAAGGAACATTGCCAGGAGAATTTCCTAATATAAGACGACTGAAATTGTTTGTGCAGCTCTGCATCCATCTCTCCCACCCCAAAGCCTCTAGGAACTGAGCAGGAGCTGGAGAGCAGCAGAAGCAGGATGGCAATGCCATGGTGAGCTGCAGTGCCCTGGGAGCACTGAACACTCCAGCGGGGCTGCTGGGGAGCTCTGTGCCCTGCACTGGTGTCACTGGGTCACAGCTGGAAAGCCTCACCCCAGAGAAGGTGCAGTTCAGCTTGAGGGCAGGAGCTGCTCCCCTTGCCAGCAGCTCTCCCTGGGCACCTGCACCACCCTGCCTGTGCTTTGACCCAGCAGTTTACTCCAAAGGGAACTCTGGAGTGATGACCTTAGAGAGCATTCCCTGCTGCTGGAACACGAGTGCAACACCAGCAAAATGTGGTACTGCATGTGTTGGATACCACAGCAGCTTCTGCACCACAGAAATGATGTGCCAAATAATCCTTGGGATGCTTTCATTACGTGCAGTTAGAAATACAACCCCCATATCCCAACAGCAGCAGATCCCTGTCTGCAGCATCCCTCCCTTCAGAAGTCTCTGGCTGTTACAGGAACTCCTTGGAGAACACAGAGAGCTCACAGGAAGGAAAGGGGGAGAGCTGTACCTCTTATAAAGGGAGAGTGACAAAGATAACCCAGGAACTCTTGTCCCCCCAACTTCCCCAGGCCCACAAACCCCACCTGGCCATGCCAAGGGAGAGCCAAAGCCACCACGTCAAAGCCAACCCAGACCTCTGTGGCAGGGCCAGCAGGTCCTGCCCTGGAGGCACATCCTGTTCCAGGATGTCCCTGGAGCCCCGGGAGCAGCCCGGAGCACAACGGCTGCCACGGGGGCTGCTGCCCATCGCTCCAGATGGCTCTGGAATGAAGGGATTCTCGCAGCCCAGACCACCAGCTCAGTTTGAAACACAGCACAGGGTCAACGTTTATGAGACATTTCCCTTTTTCCAACTGCAGGAGGACTGAGAGCTGTGAGCTTCCCCTCAGGACTGTGGATGCTCTTTACAGTTTGCTGCTGAACCCCTTCAGAGTGCCATTAACAGCCGTGTCTGAGAAATCCCCTTAAGTGAGCATCAAATGGGTAATGGGACAAAATTGCA
Organism: Atrichornis clamosus; assembly: GCA_013400975.1. Lineage (NCBI taxonomy): Eukaryota > Metazoa > Chordata > Aves > Passeriformes > Menuridae > Atrichornis > Atrichornis clamosus. The sequence goes on from WBMZ01008948.1 coordinate 254,347, forward strand.
GTGCAGTAAAATGCAAGTCCTCACATAGTTGGTAGGTTTAACTGTGGCTGCCTCCACCCTCTGACAGCAGGATCACACCAGGCAGGAACTCCCCTGGAATGCTGTCCCAGGACTAGGAGTGTCCCAGGCCCACCTCCAGCTCTGCCCCTGGAAGGTAAAAGCTGCGTGTGTGTCTCGCCAATGCACTCAGAGAAAAATGGTCCCATAGAACACCCCAGAAAAGGCCCCTCACAGTGAGGGTCAGCAAAGGTCCTAGGAAAAATATTTGCTCCTAAGTTGTCCTAAGGGATGTGTAGGTTTTCCTAGTATGTGTAATCCCAAAGCATTGTTTTACATACAATAAATAAAAACAAAACTGAGTGCACTTCTCACATTCTGCAGCAAACATCATAAACTGGAGCCAGACTGGAAGTTCTGCTTTTCTAGTTTAATGCCCTCTACAATTTCCAGTACCAGAAATCTGTATTTTGCACCTTTTCAACTGTATTGCAATAAAGAGTTTCTAGCAAGGATGAATTCTTTTAATCCACATCAGATACAAATCCTGAATTCCACTGTGCCAGCAGCAACAGGCGAATAATGCAGAACTGTACCTCTAATTGCTAAATATCTCTTGTTCTGGCTCATAGTTACACCAGGCCAGGATTCAGAACAAGGCAACCTATTCTGTCACAGGAGGGAAACAAAACAGAGGCACCAGTAAAAGCTGACATCCTGCATTATTTGATGAATCTGTAACTCAGAAGTTTATAAATACACTTTAAGTAGTGCCAGTTTGTTTTTTACTCATGCTATTCTGATCAGGTGCAAGCTTTGTCCTGTCTCCACCCAGTGAGCAGCTCTTTTCCAGCACAGTGCATCAGTTTCCTGTTTTATTGCAGCGTTTCTACACCTTCACATCAACACAATTAAACAAACCCACCACAGCCTTGCAAGAAATTCCAACTGAGTTACAATGGCACCGACTTCATCCTGAGGCCTCAGGACCCGTGGTCACTTCAGGACACAGGAAAACAGTATCTCTGATCAGATTCCATGTTTGGATGTTGTGATGAATGTATTGAAAGCCTTCTGGTTCATTTGTCTCAATGTTCCCCACACTTCAGCTCACTGGGCACCAGTCCACTGCTCACACCCTCAAAAAAAGCCATAAATACATTGTGACTGCAGGAAGCAGGGAGAGTTTAGATGTGATTTCCCACTGCCAATCTGAAAAAGGAGTTTCAGTCAAGTCCCAAACAGTATAAAACTTAAAAGTCATATCAGAAATATACACAAGCTAAATTTGGGCTGGTGCTTGGCCCAGGATCTCGTGGCAGCTCAAGCATGAAAGGACAGCACCTCCCACATGGAATGGCATCCTGCAGACAAGTTAATGTGAGCTAAACCTGTGAATCACCCACCGCGCCACCCAAGGGCAGTTACATAAGAAGCATTTTCAGGCACCATTTTGAAACCAAAGCAAGACAGCGGGTGCCCAGTTCCTGCTGTGTGCTGTGGGTAATCACCAGTTCCTGCTCTGTCAGACACCCAGCGCTTCCCTGCAACACTGACAATTCCCACGTCTGGCCCCTCTCCCCACGTACACCCACACACAGGGCAATGAGGGCGTGGAGTGAGCTCTGTATTAAAGCACAACACAAGTCTGGCTGCTTAAAAAGGATCTGTTTGCTAAGTTTACTGAACTGGCTGCATTTTAGACACACAACCACCACTTAACCATGTTCACTGAAATAGCACAGTATTTCTCCAAGAACATCACTAATCACATTCTTTTTGTCCTCATTTTCTCCAACTCCTATTAAAGAAACTTACTTTTTAGCCATCTTAGGTGACAGTATAATATCACAGATGCCCTTTTTTTTTAAATACAGATTTACTCTGTGCAGTTTGCATGCACTCCTGTTTGTGAAAACCACTTCCAGCCTAAGAATCACCCTCCCATCCCGGCTCTGGGAATGCACTGCTCGTGTGGCAGGGACTACCAAAACCTTGTTAGTCCTTACAAAGCTGTTACACACAGACCAGGCTGGGGAAACAGCCTTTTTTTAATTTAACCATGTTAAGGAAGTGAATTCTGACTGTGAGCCTGGACGGGATCATTGAAAAGAGCCACTTCCATAGACAGAAGATTCCATTTTTGTCTTGTTAAACCCAACCAGACACATCTCAATCCACAAGAGGCAGCAAACACTTATCTCCCACAGATAACTCACTATATTCTATACTCCAGACCAGCCACCTGGACACAATCCTGTGTGCTGTGCTCTAGGGAGCCCTGCTTGAGCAGGGAGGTTGGACTGGATGACCTCCAGTGGTCCCTTCCAACCTGAGCCATCCTGTGATTCTATGATAAATACCATGGAAATGCAGCTCCTGGCATATGGTCTCCATAACAAGCTTGTTAGATCTATTCCTGGACTGCTTACAGCCACTACTGTCCAAGAAATGTCCCTTCCAACCTCTCAGGGATCTCTGAGGAGAGATTTGCAGGAGATCAGCCTGATGTCACTGCCCAGCACCGCTCTGTCCATATGCTCCGGAGCTCGGCAGAACTCATCCCTCTCCACACTCACCTGCTTCATCCAGGATGGGTTTTTTAGTAACGCAGATTCCCTTAAAGCCTGAAAATGGTTGAAAGTAATGGACAGCAAGCAGGCAGCCTGTGCCGAGTGCTTCCCATCAAGGGTTTGGGCCCATCTGTTGCTCGGCAGGAGCGGGAGCAGCCTCCCCCAGCACGGACACACCGGCAGGGGCTGCATCCAGCACCACCTGCACAGCCTGGAACTGCCTCCCACACCGGGGTGGGCACACAGGCAGCTGAACACGCGGAAAACTCAGCATTCAAGTGCTGTGCCCAACCCAAGGAACGCTGTCATCCCTGGCACGGTGTGACCCGGGGAGGGAAGGGACGTGCCCCCACGCCAGCACACCTGCGGTGGCCTAAGGCAGCAGTGCTCTGAACACAAAGAAGCTGAGATGTATTTTCGTTTCTGTCCAGAGTGCTTGGTGTCATCTCCGGAAGGTGGAGCAGGAGCCCAGCAGCCCCTCTGCCCCCTGTCCTCCGAGGAGCCTGGCATCTGTCACAACAGTGTCACCAATTCCGGCCATTCTGCCCCTCACACACAGCTCCCTCAGGACGCAACCCCTTCGTGTGCACTGCTGTAGCACAGAAGATGGTCTGTGGGACAGAACCACAGCCAAGCAGAACACAGAGGAGGAAGCTTTGTTCCCCACAGCTCTGCATTCCTCTTCCTGTGGCAGGTGGGAAGCTCAGGGCACAGAGGGTCTGGAGAAATGAAGGGCTCCAGGCTCCTCTGCCTCGCACAGGACAACACAGCCCTGCCCCAGCAGGCTCGGCAGCCTCCTCTGCCTCACACCAAGGCCAGCACCAGCACCTGTCTCACGAGATTAAGCCATGAGACTCCGCAGTGCAGTCAATTTATGATCTAACCAAGAGCACTGCCAAAGGGCCATATGGAAGGGAAGCAAATATTTTGCTTTGACAAGCGAGGGGTGATCTTAAAGTCAGCATCAGAATGAAGATTCGAATCTCAAGTGGTAACTCAGTAAAACAGCTTGGGTTTATGATTTCTCAAAACCATTTAATTTCTTTTCGTTACCCCCGCTTCAATTGTTTATAATTTGCAATAGCTTTTAAGAAAACAATATTACAGAAAATTGAAAGGCTGCCTCCATTTTGTTTGAAAAGCATATCATTCTTATTACATTTATCATTTTACAAATGAATCAATTCCTTACTTCCCCCTGCAGCTGAAACCTTCCAAGCCAGTTACTGCTGCACCTTTGGCCCGCAGCCTTGTCTGTCCCTACCCCTTCTCAGGGACCAGCAACTTCACAACCAAAACTCCTTTAAGACCTGTCTTTCCAGCTCAGTTAATTAACTGAGGTGTGGAGTGAATTTTCAACAGCTGAGGAAGCACAACTGCAACTTAACCCCAGAAGTACTGAAGAGCTGCACAGTAAATTTTTAATTTCCAACTGCACATCAGAAATTTCTCTTCAAGTTCAACGTTCGTATGACCACCTTTGCTTTTTATGCAAGGGGAAGACAAACTTTTCTGCAGAAGGACAAAGCAGCATTAAGCAGTATTAGCATATAATAGTCATCTGTGTTGAATGTGAAATATTGAATACAAAAGGCATTATTTTAGCTTAAATTAAGAATGATCACAAGTGGCAAGCCACCAGACAAGATTAGTTCAGATCTCTTTCCATTTCCAGGTAAGAAAGGAAAATCTCTCTAAAACTGGGGTTTAACCAAGGCGCTCATCCTTTTATCTTACATTTAAAATAACAGTGAAGATGCAAGTATGGCTTTTCAACAATTGTGGCTCTAATTATGGTCCCTTCTAGAGATCCTTCCTGCCTCTAACAGCAGCTAAATGGCTCTCAGGCTATGAAGATACTCATAGCAGGACACTTTGTTATTAATTTAGCTTCTCAACAAGCAATCATCAGCCATAAACATTTAGAAAATTCTAAAATCAAGCTGCATCTTCCATTTGTATCAAGTATTTCTATCTTCCTTAATAAATTCTCTGCCTGCAGAGGGTTATTGTCAAAATGTATTTTAGACACGTGTGTAGATCAGAGAGTTAAAGGTCAAGAACCTTCAACAAGAATGAGACATTTTCTGTACATGAAATTTATGTCCTTAATCCTGAGGCTTTGGAGAGCATTACAGCTCTCCCCTTATCTTTCATATAAGACAAGATCTCTCCATGTTTATTCTATAAGGAGAAAGAACAAACAGAAACACTTCTGGGGAGAGCTGGCATCCACTTTCCATCCCAGGAATTCATCCACTGACCCAACAATAATTGCAAAACCCCACATCAGAAACCTCCCTATGCAATTTAAACTGAAGTACTTTATGGATTAAATTTTCAGGGTAGACTATACTTAAGTCTTATTTCAAGAGGCATCTGCATGTTAAATTCCACACACAGATTATGAGAAGTGTGAGTGATTTGGCATTACAATGGCAAAGTTATTTTTTTGAAAAAATAAATGGTGCTTCTGGAGAACAAATTATATTGAACACTAAGATGCAAGAAAAGTATAAAGCCTCATCAGACTCAACCTCTGGATTAACCTCGCTGGCTGCACTGGCAGTATTTGGGATGGTGCCAAACATGAAGAGAACCTGAAACATTTGGAGTCACAAATCTTGCTCTGTGGACTTGCTGTGGCCTTCACTGGGAAGAGCCACATCACTACAGGAGCTGTTGGACTTCCTGGATCGTTCCTGGTAGATCATGGAGTCATGGAAGGGGTTGGGTTGGAAGGGACCTTAAAGCCCATCGAGTCCCACCCCCTGCCCTGGGCAGGGACACCTTCCACTATCCCAGGGTGCTCCAAACCTGGCCTTGGACACTGCCAGGGATGGGGCAGCCACAGCTTCTCTGGGCACCCTGTGCCAGGGCCTCCCCACCCGCACAGGGAAGAATTTCTGCCTAAATGAAGTTTAAGTGCAGTCACTCTGATGAGTAACTGTGTTAATCCGCCCCTGAAGCCAACCTGATTTCACTGGCAGCACAGGCATTCCAAATGCCACATGAGTTCTGCTACCATTGATGTAACTCTTTTCCCCAGTTAAGACTAAATTAGGAATCCTGAAAAGATTAAGACAAAAACAAGTGTGTATCCTACTACTATAAATCACCAGACAGATGGCATAAAGAATGAGATTTAAGTCTTCAACTCGTTTTATTTCAATTCTCAGTTAAACCTTTGGAAACACTGTAATTTGTAACTATTAAGGCTTTGCGTGCAGAAGCTACAGAAACACCCTGCTCCAAGATACAATCCCACAGACAGGATTCTTGGCTTCTTCCTGGATGCCTGGAGGCCTCCGTTTCAATTATAATGGCTGTACTTACAGCTAATGGTTTTCTTGCTATTAGTCAGCTTCCATCTGTCCCACAACCTGCAGTGGTTATTGGCACAGCCAGCCCCATATAAAATGTCCTTCCTTTGAGAATCTGGAGGTTACAGTGCTTTGAAATTATCTTGGCACTGGATGGAGCAACATAGCCCAGTTCTTCACTCCTGAAAAATGCCTTAGAAAGGTTCTGGTAGGTTTTTTTGTTTGATTTTTGGGATTTGCTTTGGTGAGGTTTTTTATGTTTTTGGAGGGATGAGTGGGGAGAGGCAGTGTTTAATATGGTTTGTGGGGTGGCTTTTTTCCTTTCTTAAAATCAGTCCCCAAACACAAGCTTCAGAACGATGGTAACTTTCAGGGAGAGTTTTAACAACTAATCCATTCAGCTTTTAGAAGCTTTACTTCAAACACCTTCTTTATCCCCCATAAGGGTTACTCAAACTCTCCCTGAGAGAACCCTGCACTGTCAGCTCTACCTGGTTTTCCCTCAATTCACAGTTTGGCATGTTCAATTGCCTCTTGACACTGCCACATCTTATTTTTGTCCTACAGGTCAGAGCACTCTCCAGCAGCTCACACTGACCTAGACACAACCAAGGAGTCTTCAGAGGTTTTGCTGCTGAATGACAGTTTTTTGGTTGCAAAAATAAATTTTGTGTCACTATTCACAGCAGTAAATTTCAGTCCTGGGTTTTGGTAGCATAACTGCCTTAAGTGAAAGCAGATCATGTCATATCCATTTGCCACTAATAAGAGAACACTCACAGGTTTGTACCTTGGAGCTGAGTTCTTCCTGCTCAAAACCACTTCACAACCTTTTACACTCCTCTCTAAATAAAAAAGCAAAACACCAGGGGCACCTGGATGGATGTCCCATCCCTGGAGGTGTCCCAGGCCAGGCTGGACAGGGCTTGGAACAAGCTGGGATAGTGGAAGGTGTCCCTGCCCATGGCAGGGGGTGGGACTGGATGGGCTTTAAGGACCCTACAACCCAAACCATTCTGGGATTCTGTGACTTCATTAAGCATTATCTTATCAAGCTAACTCATATGGATATTGGTCCATCTGCTCCTGCACAGCTGCAACAACCTAACTGAGAGGATCCAAGCCCTAGTTCCCACTAAGATGGTGACTTGTATCCTTGTTTGTCCCCCTGGCACAGCGAGCAGAGGGCAGGACTGAGAAGCTGGAGTCAGCTCTTAGTTTGTGCAATAACTTTGCATTTTTTCTATATATTCCTCAGAGAAAGTGAAACAGAAGCCCAGTTCCTCCAGCAACTCAGGCTATTCCCACAGTGACCTTCTCAGAATTATTTTCACTGCCAAGACATTTTGTCTCAGCATTTTCCCTTCTTACAAGAAGCATTTGTTCCTTCCAGAGCTCTGCAGCTCCAGGACATCCAAACCCCAGTATGGCACAACTGGAGATATCATAGCTGATGTCATTTGTCCTCCTCCTTATCTTCCTTCACCTCCTCCTGCCCTCGAGCTGAAGTAACGTGAAGATTCTCACTGCTCCCCAGCCAGAAGGTCCAGGTGACCCCTGGAATGTTGCTGAACTTTTCCAAGGTCACTGCAGCACAGCCTGCCTGTGCCTGCACTCCAGCACGTGCAGCCTCCTTCCTTCTGATTTATGGACACGCACTCAAGGACTCCAGATCTCTGCCCTGCATTTCCAGCCCTAGGAATGAACAGTTCCTCTGCTGCCACTTTTTAGTCTCTTTTTGCTCTGTACTCTGCCCCATTAGCACAAAATAGGGCCTGCTGTTTACTCTGCAAACTAACCCCTGCATTTGGGTAAGAGCACACTGGCATGAAAAAGGTTTCAATGCAAACAAAGTAGGGGTGGGAGGGCAAAGGAGCAGGTGTAGAACCAATCTCAGCCATGTAGCAGCACGTTTTAGCCAAATTCAAAGGAGCACTCAGTTGGCTTTGTGCCTCCTGTTCAAAACAACACAATGTGGGTTTATTTGGCTGTTGTCAAAGAAGTCTATAAACAAATGAATTTATTTTTAGCTGTGCTTGAGCTGCCAGCAAAATTTAAACAACACCCAATGAGTGGTACTGGCACAAGCAAATGAAAGGATGATAACATTTGTCTGGCACTCAATGTATTAATTGCTTGAGCAGGCTTTGCCTTCTCAGGGGTCAGCACTTAAAGCGTGTGAAAAATTTAATGCCTTGAACTCTGTAAACCAACACAAGTTTATATGCAATAGGTGCAGAGCTGGGGAAAGAGCATCCTTTTGGATGCTCATCCATCAAGAGCTTATTTTTATAGTCCTCTGACATCACAAAAGCAATAACATTCCACTCATGGAAATAGCTACGCTCAAAGATCAAACATTGATGATACTCCAGAGGCTTCTTTACATAGATATTGAAATTTAAGATTCCTTTCCTTTTACAATAAATCAACTCTCCCCACCTGAACAGTCACTTTAGTTTGTGGGGTGATTTTGATGGATCACTGCTACCTGGTACAATGAGTTCCCAAGCAAATCTCTCCTCATGGAAGGCAGCTCTGCTGGATAATGATTCCAGAGCTTCAGCCTGGTCCCTGCAAATGTGATATTGGATCCCTGCTGACCAGAGGCCAAGGGCAGCAGAGGTGACAGGACAAGCACATCGTGCTTGGAGAGATCTTTATTGAGGAGCTTGTGCTCCTCAAGTGGCTGCTCAGAGACACCTCCACAGTTCCAGATCAGCCCAGCTCTGCAGTCCAATTCCTTCCTCAGTAAGCACCAGCCTCTCAGGGCTCAGCAAGGATTAGACAGCCACACACGTAATGGCAGCAAACCCACCTGCAGGAGCAGGGAAGTGGGGAGGTGGCAGAGACAGGATATTTCTGTGTGCTGCCAGTCTGTCCTGCTCATTATAAGGATATAAAAGTTGGACCACTATAAAGAAGTGCAATTCCTACACAAAACCAGCCATTTTAACTTGAACCTCAGTGGTGTAAGAGACGAGAGCAGCAAGGACATGGTGATTCCCATGGCAACATCAGCACAAAATGTACCAGTTCCACTGAAAACACTTGGTCTTTCCTGGGGCAACTGAAGCCTTTCCTGCTGCATCCTCATAGTTGCAATTATTCGAGCTGTACTGAGAAGAGAGATAAGAGCAGGCCCATTAGTAGTGGCTTGGCTTTTTTTTTTTTAACCTGAAACAGAGAAGTATATAAGTTTCTTCAAAAGAATTACAATGATGCAAATATAATTAAATTTAACAGCATAATAAGTCCTACAATATAGGATTTAGACGATATAAGGACCATGTTATTTTTGCCCAGAAAAGTGCTCACTGAACAGATTGACTCCTATTTAGGACCATCTTGCAGCTTGTGAACACCATTTCCTTCTGGTGGGAAAACTGAAGCTATTTCTGTTCCAGCCCTTTGCACCAAACTTCCCAGGGCTGGACCTCCCAGGCATTCTGCTCATTCCATATTAGGTTACACTCATTATTTTTCCTCCCCACATTGGCCGTGTGGCACTTTTATCCAGCCTCTGATTCTGGTTTTGATAAGCTCAGGGTGGACTCACAGCTGATGGAACAACACACCTGGAAACTCAGCACTGAGCGTGTCCAAAGATGTTAATGCAACATAAACTCAGATCATCATAACTCACACTGCTGTCACCAAACCAATTATTCCTTGAATTCACTCAAAAAAAAGAGCAATTGCTAAAAGAACAAAACCTTCTCAATTCTACTCCTGTGAACATTGGTAGAGCATTAATGTTTAGGAGTCCTTCTCTTCAATAAACATCATTAGGAGAGCTGGCCTGCTGCAGGTGCTTTGATATTTTTGATATTCCATTATTGTGTCAACCAGAGCAATTATTTGCTTGCAATGTCCCATTCAGCTCAGCCGCAGCACTCTAGCAAGAAACACCCATCTCTCTATTTCTTTACAATACTCCACAAGTTTTCAGAATGCAAGAATCAGCACAGGCCAGGCCCTAAAACACTGTGCTACTTATGTTAACCATTGTTCAAAGACACTCCTAGAAGGACTCTAATCAAGCCTAAAATTTTAAATGAGAACATGAAATCTTTGGCAGTAACACCAAAGTTAATGCTGAAAGTAAATTCCTATAAAAAGCTTTATTTTAGTACCTCCCTACCAATTCCAACCAGTTCAATTCCCACAGCTCTGAACTGCAACACAGGAAGTTTTCCAAAGTTTTTTCTTCTCAATGTGGAGAGACCACAGTAAGTGTAGGTCTTTTTCCAGATGGGAAGTCTTTGTGCTCACATCAGGGTTTTAGTTTACATCTGCAAGCTCAAAAGCTTTGGACACCAAATAAGTTTCCAGTCATTACTTAATATTTCACTCTACACAGCCAGGAAAGAGCTGAGGGATGTTTATGTTACAAACCACAAGAATACAGAATTTGAACGTGACGGATTTTATTTACAAGTGTAATTAAGGTTTGACAAAGTTTAATTAGATGGCAGATACTAATTTTGACAGAAATTATTTTTTCCACTGCCAGGACTAGTTTATATTATCTTTAATAGCTCAGCCAGTTTGGTTTTCTCTGGCCACAGACCAGCTCTGACTGCTCCTGTCCTGTCACACAGCACTTCAGATTTAAGTCATGTTTGGGATAGAGAACAAATCTCATCCATTCACCCCTTTTCACTCATTTCAACACGACACACGTATCAGAAACAAAAAGAGCAAGAATGTCACCATTAAAACACCCAACAATTAACTAACACAGTTAAACCCACAGATTTTTAAATTGGAGACAGATCCTACCTCTTGTACCACTTACAAGGGATTGTTTACTTTCTGGGATATTATACATGGAAATTTCCATGTGGAAGCACTGAACCTGTTCATCACCTTTCCTGGTAATTAGGCAGCTACTGGATGTAATTAGTCCCTGTTTCAGGTTCTAAGAGACTAAAGATTCTCTGCAAATTGAATGAACTGCAAAATATTAGACCTCATTACAGATAAATTCCATTTCTCAGACCATACCCAGTTTCACATAACTCAGACTAAGACAGAGGAGACTTCACTAAGAATTTTATGAAGTAATATGGTATAAAAATGTTCACAGAGTAGGAAGATTTGTCTTCACTTTTTCACTCACAGCCAAACATTCTAAACCAGGTTGGTTTTATTATTTCACTGAATGTGATTCTAAGCCAGGAAAATTACACCAAAATCAACTATTAATTGCTGGAGAAGATTATAGGAATGCTGAAGCACTGTAGCATTTTTATCCTGGTTTCTCAAATGATGACAAAAACTTGAAAAGCCAAGAAAAACAACACAGAGCTTTCACCTGAGCAAACACCAAGGGAAGGTCTCATTACAGAAAAATCTGCCCCATTCTCCAGGTCAGGTTTTCCAGAAGGTACCCACAGTTCAGTCTCTGGGATAAGAAATCAGCAAGGATTTACTAGAACTGGGATTTTTAAATGGACTGATGGAGCCTTGGGAAAGTGGTCACCAAGCCTGGGTTATATTTATTGACTCCACTTAGAAATAAGAACATTTAAAGAGAAGCTTAAGAGGAGACACTGTTGGATTTTCAAGTATGTCCCAATGACGTCATTATAGATATTCCATTCCTTAATACCCCCTTTGCAAAGTGCTTCAGTGCTTCAAAAGCCATTCCAAGCCATTCCAACTCCCGTTCAGTTCCAAGAATCCACATCATGGCTTTCCTCACCTTCTTCCACTCTTGTTCCAAGTATTTACAGCAAATGGGAAGGATGTGGTGGGTTCCTGCAGACAACGGAAAAGCAGGATGCTGGCTTTTTGTCACTTCCACAGAATGGCGATGGAACACTTTGAGAGCTTGTTTTCCACGCTCTTTATGGAAGATGTCTTGTCACACACACACACCTACAATATTATTAAGTTTGATGATTTCATTCCTGACATTTAAACTTAAAAATCAAGCTTGTAAAAGACTTGAAAAGCTTTTGTTTGTGCCTCGTAAGTTAATTCAGAGTTGCAGGTGATGGCTAAGGAAGAGATGAATGCATGGCACTGCTTTCAGATCCTATGAGTAAGATTATTCATAGGCAAATAACTCCATGAAGTTCCCCATTCCAGACCATTAGAAACAAGGCATAATTGCCTTAGTCAAGGTTAGAACACATCGTTACAGTGATGTTTGTTGATCATTTCTGCTTCCAATTAAATGTGTAGAAATGAACCCCCCCCAGCAATGGCTTCCTAAATTCTAACATATAATAGTGCTTAATTGCCTTTCCCCTGAAGAGAAAGCAGCAAGACAACTGCATTCATCACTACTTGTCAGGTAGTCAATAATCCTATAGAACTCATTCTAAAGAAAAAGACAAGATATTCTATTAAGTGTTGATCTTGAATTTACAGTATTTAAAGGTTCATTTTTTGCATCTATGCAAGCAGTAATCTGACAAATGAGTACCCAGACAGTGATTTTCAACCCTCTCACACAGTCTCTTGCATTTATCTTCTATCTGCTGTTCAGCTGCCACATGAAAACCACTCCAGAGGGCTCAGAGGGAAAGAAAAGCACAAAAGGAACGTTCTAGAGGCAGCAGGGCCTGCAGATTTCCCTGTGGCTGCAAGTCCAAAGCCCTGACAGGACTGCAGGGGGTTGTGGAAGGGGTTAACTCACATTTCTGCCTTTCTGATCTCCAAATTCTAAATAAAAAGTCACAATTTCTGTTATTCTGAAAACAACCGACTGAGCTTGAATATATTTTCTCTGTGAAAATTAGTGTGAGGTGAATGTTGTCAGGATAGAGCCAGGACAAGCTGGATCCCAACTCAGGATCCCCTCAGGTTGCACAGGCAACACAGGAAGATTCAGTGACACTTTTTCAGCTGAGACACTTCCAAAAGATACCCAAAGCAGGACATTTTGTTCCAGATGTTCCCAGAGACAGCTCAGTCAGTTGTGCTTTTCTACAGCCACATCTGCAAAAGTGAAAAGCTTGAAGAAGATACTTCAGTGCTTGGATATTGAGACATATTGAAAATAGTGGGGATAACTCAAATTGTGGCATTAGGTGAAAGACAGCATTAGTAAAGACCCTTCCATAAAAATCTGTCCCTTAATAAGGGAAAGACTTTCAAAATCTAATGTATAGGAGTTACGTAAGTTATACTGCAGCACCACCTCACAGAATCACAGAATTAACCGGGTTGGAAAAGACCTTTGAGATCACCAAGTCCAACGTATGACCTAACACCACTCATCAACTAAACCATGGCATTGAGTCCATTCCCCAAAGCAAAGAGTTTACTCTCAGGTGGTACCTTATAACCTACAGAGCAGATGAATTGTGTGTATAAAGTCAAAGGACAGCAGAAATCTGCATTATCCTACAAATTACAGAAATTACAGGCTCAAACATGAAAGCAAATATCACCTTTTAAACTCATTTCTGCTCCTTTTCTCACCCTGTGTTCTTTTTTCCACTCCCAGGAATCCACAATTTTCTGTGCAATTTGGAAACACATTTGGAACCCAGCCAGCTGAATCTCATTCTTTAAATGCTGGTTTGTGCCTCATCTTTGGCTGTCACCAAACCATCGTGGCCATTGCATCCTATGGGTTTTTGCTCCCACACCTGTTCACGTGGCAGCAGACCAGGGCTGGAAACCAGAGAGAAATTACCCAAACTCTTCACTAGAAACCTGACCCAAAAGGCTGGAGAAGTGCTGCAAAAAATTCCTGCTCAACATATGCCCCAAGGCAAGTGCCTACTGGAAAACATGGCAATGTCACAGCCAGAAACTCTCATGTTTTCTGTCTATCCTGTGAATAACTCTGTTGAGAAAACACTGAACACAAAAAAATCCCTGTGCTGCACACTATCAGGGTGTTGTGTGCTTCAGATGTGCTCTGAGAGACACCACATCCTGCTCATCCCTGCCCAAAATGTGTTTTTAAATTGGGTTGACAGTGGTGTTTTTATGGCAACAATTGGCTCAGGAATATAATATGGCAATAAAATGATTTTAGATTTTAATTAAGTATTCTACAGGGCAAAACAGATCCAGCTGAAATAAAAGTTAAGGGATTTCTGTGTCACAGGACTCCCACTTCTGCCAGATAAAGATGATGAAAGCCTGCTCCTTCAGGAGGAAAGGAAACCTATTCTTCTGGGCACTTAGAGCTAAAATCACCACCTGAAAAAGAAGCCAGCATATATTTGAATATATTACCTGTAACTTCCTCAAGGAAGCTCGTTTTAGAGAGGACAGCTCAGATCATCCACTTACCTGGGGCAGTTTCAGACAATGATTGCAATATTCCGTGTTGTACCTGCCCTGACAGAAGTCAGTGCTCCCACTGATCCATCATTCTCACACGAGCCAAAAGCACCAAGACCCAGCATTCAAACACACATTTCCAAGTTCAGGCAAGGGCAGAGCCCGGCTTTGCCCCAAGGCCAGCTCCAGGATGTAGAAGAACCCCTGTAAAATGCCAGCAGAGCCACTCTGGGAGGGCTGGCACTGAGGCGGCACCTCCAGCCCTCGTGCAGCACTGCTGGGAACATTCCTGGCCTTGGTGGGTTGCTCTCGACTCCATGGGACAAGAAGTTCCACACCCTAAGCAAGTGCCAGAGGCATCAAACCACCAGATAAAGACTGGCAAGCAGCTGAAGCAGTAAAAGAATGAGAAGGTAAATCCTCGTTTATTCTACCAGCTCTAATTCTTTAAATATGCTAATTTTAAAAGAATTTTAAATGAAGGGGAGGTAGAAATAAAGGATAAAAGTGATCATGATATGAAGTATATGAATATAGAGAAATACCATGTATCACCCACCACCCCACACTTATGATAAGTTAAGGAAAATATTAATATCTCATTTTCCAGAAGTTCATGACATTTTACTCAGCCTCTCAGTCCACAAAACCCCCAGGCTACCTGGGCAGAATTGGTCAAATCAGACTGAAATTTAGAAGCCAAGACAATTAATAAGCCTGAATATCTACACCATGGTGATACCAGCAGGAAGGAATAACAACTTTCAAGAGCCTGAATATACATTTATTAAGGTTATGTTTATACCTGTACAACACAGGGTATTAAGGACAGCCAACAGGAAAGTTGCCAGTGAAATTATCATTAGTAAAACCATGAATTATGGAAAGAGGAATGAAGAATGATATTTAATTCCAGAGAAGTGCTCAGGCTGGAAAAGCCCTCTCAGACCATGGAGTCCACTCGTTCGCCAGCACTGCCAAGGCCACCACTGCCCCACGTCCCCAAGTGCCACATCCACGTGGCTATGAAATCCCCCAGGGATGGGGACTCCAGCACTGCCCTGGGCAGCTGTGCCAGGGCTGGACAATCCCACCTTTCCTGAAGAATGAACCACCACGGCTGATAATGATAAGTAATACATGCAGAGATTCTGGGCTGATGGGTCTCATTAGCAGAAACTCAATTTTAAAGACTTGTCCTGATGAAAGAGCCAATCCAGGTTGTCAAAACCCTGACTAGTGTGAGTTCTAAATGATCTCTACTGAAATTAAAATGAAAATTATTGTCTGCACCAGCCAGGGGCTGGCACGACTGGGGTGAAGAACAGACCCAAGGCAGACACATCCTGAACGCAAACACAGAGTTACGGTAAGACTCTGCCCCTGGAGAGGCACAAACACTCCATAACATCAGGCTGAAGCACTCAGGGCTCACAGGGTGCCTGAAAGAGCTCGAAATCTCCATGTGATGATGAATTTTGCCATGTTTAAAACAAGCCCAGAGGGAGCAGAGCCGCTGCTTAGACTGACCATCCACTGGGTCAGTCCATCCCCTGTATCCTACCTGCACAGCTCTGCTTCATGGCCAGCAAAGGACATTCCCTGGCAGAAGGATGATTTAATAAAAGTTCTTAGAAGTATTTCAGAGAATCCAAAAGAAATTTTAACAGTGAGGTTTGCAATCAGTCACAAGTTATCCTCGAATTTCTTGTTTTCTAAAGCAATTCCCATCATTGTCTATCACTTCCAAAACAGAAATCAAGAGGAAACTGTTCCACCTTTTGTCCTCAGTAACTCCTTAAAATAATTCTTTTTATTTGCAGCCTCCCAGGAGCACTTTGAGAGCATCACCTGAGATATGCAAATAAAATCTTCTACATTTTGTGATAATATCCAACAGACTGTATTGGTCCCTGCATTTCCACAAGGAAAATCATCCCTTGGGACATCTCAATTGTGTCAAAAATACTGTGTACATACAAATTTATTGGATTTTTTTCACACAGTATTTATTTAAGATCATTCTTCATAACCTGGAGCTGTACAATACAGGTAAGACTCAAACTATTCTATATTCAGAAGGCAGTTGCTCTAAGAAAATGAACTTGTAGAAAGTTAGGTGTGTAAAGGAGATGACCCAATCTAGAACAAGTTTTCATGTAGCAAATCTTCAGGCAACTTGAACTGCAAGATAAATTTTTCTTCAGTGCAGCCTTCCTGAAGAATTCCCAGTGCAAAAAGTAGATTAAAAAGTGGAAAAAAAAGAGTATTTCCAACACATTGTGTATTTTTAATGCATATCCAAACCTGTATCTTCTAACAGTCAAGCTGGGATATATAAACTTACATGTCTGTGGCAAGAGAGCTTTTGTATCCTTTGCTCTAATGGTTCCATACGTCACTCACACAGCAAAAATTCCCAGGAATGGGACATTCTACAGCCTCTGACATTTGGAAAGAGCCTACACTGCAACTGGAGCAGTAATTGTTGTGGCCATTGGGGTGCCAGAGGCAGAGTTTATTGTGTTTTTTGGGAACATTCATATCAAAGCCAATCTTTCGTTATCTACTGATGTCAGATAATTCTAATATCAGAAAAACTGAACCAGGTGGTTTAGGCAGCAGTTGGTGCAAGAGTGAACACCTGAAATACAGGTAACATTCCCTGCCTGGGCCATGTGTAACTCATGGAAGAGATGCAACAGAAGCAGATCAGACCAAGAAATAAAAGCACTTTGAACAGGCTGCACGCCTGTGAAAACACAAGCAAAATCAGGACTTGGGTTAGGAATATTCTGTGACTTTTTAGAGAATTTAGTTCAGGACTAGAGTAAAAGGTAGGTTATATAAATATATAGATATAAAAATATATACACTCCAAAATCAGGGGTGATCATTTGGTGTTTTATTGAATAGGTTAAAAACACACTGTGCTCTACTGAAATCAGGCTCTAAGAAGGGAGTAGCCCTGATCCAGGGCTTAAACACCCAGGAGTTGTCTAAACGGAGTTCTTCTGCTTCGGCCTAAATTTAACAGTCCTCCTGCCTCTTCCAGAGTATAAAGAAAGGATCTTCTGTTTGCAGCAGCTCCCCTTGGAAAACTATGAGCCCCTCTCCTCAGTGTCAGATCAATCCTCAATTCCTTTAACCTTTTCTAGTGGCTCATTTCCCCCATATCTCAGTCTGTGTTCCTCTGCAGCTTAAAAAAATTGCAAGACTCATCACTTTGCGTAGAGTAAGGATTGGAAAGAAAAAATGTGAGGAAAAAACCCCCCCACTCCTCTGTATACAGGTTTGTGGGCAGAAAAAGCAGCATCTCTCCAAAGATTACACCAATTTCTGAGTCTTGTTTCTAAAACCCAAAAAGGGGGATTAAAGGCAATGAAACCCTGGGCAGGACCAGCCCCTTATCAGCTGTTTCTAACAGTGAATTTATAACACTTAGGGGTGAATACATCTAACTGGAAGGTGGAACTGCTTGAGCTGCTAAATCCTAGAACAGCCCATTCCTGAAATCAAAACCACCAAAACAAAACTCAAACACGGCAGAGGAAGCCAAACAAGGGATCTTGAACAGACAAAACCTCTCCCAGCAAAGGGAGCCCCAGCCCTTTATGTTTGTAGCTGCTGCCCAAAGCACTGAGACACTGAACAACAGCTGGTGCTGTGACCTCCAGCTGACACAAGGGGCAAACCCTGTGATTCCTGTGGTGGGTTTCCCCATTAGGGAATTTAAGGAATTAATGGAACCCACAAGGCTGACCAGAACATTACACGTGAGCCACTCCCCGGAGCAGCCAGCCCGGGTCCTGGCCAGGAGGAGGGATTAGAGATTCCCCTGCTGAAAGAGAAGTCACAAACACGGAGAAGCGTCCCCATCGTGCAGCTTTACCTCCTGCTTTGTGCTCCTGCCGTGACATCTCCCCAGAAGCACATCAGCCCTTGGCTCTCCTGCCCAGAGCCCAGTCCAAGCTGCCAGGACACCGTGGCTTTGGCAGCTGTGGGATCCATGGATGACAGATGTCACCACGGGGCGCCTGCACCTCGTGATAAATTCTGCTTATCAATCATGCAGAGCTGGCCAAAAACGCTGCAAGTCCAGGTGCTGAGCCAAGCAACCACTTCCCTCCCCAGCCACGTGTCCTCACCTTGGGGCCTCCCCTGCAGCAGGAACAGCTTTGGGAGCCCTGGACACAAGCTCAGCCCGTGCCTCACTGATTTAATCCGACATGTTCAGGTGTCTTCCCTCACTGCAGGCACAGCATCTGTGCCACAGCAGGGTGCTGATGGAGAGAGGCACCACCATAACCAGTCCCAGTGCTGCTGCATACTGGTGAGTGCAGGAGCCAGCCCTTTTAGCTGGTGTTTAACAGCAGGAACCAGATGGCAGATTCTCTGTGCTGGTGGCTGGGGTGGAAATGCCTGTTCAGGTGAGCAAAGGCTGCTGCCATCAGCCCAGAGCACAGCGAAGTAAGAAGCCAGAAAAAGAAATACCTCAGGATATTTAAGAGTGATGCCAGGTACCACTGCTCCAGACCACATTTCCTTCTGGAGTCAGAGCCAGAGCAGGCCAGTGCTGCTGCTAAATACAGGGATGTCAAATGCAATCAAAATCACCCAGAAGCACAGATGATTTTCTGTTGAGTATTTGTATAAATACTTGCCACACTTCACAAGTCAGAAAAGGTTCTTAGCAAAGGCCAGGACAGCTCCACTCACACATATCCCGTTTTATTGTGGTAGGGACAGAATGGAGGTGAAGTTGAACTGAATTTGATACAAATTGCTTCCCCTACAAAAAAAAAAAAAACAACCAGGTTCTAAACATCAGAAACTGCCTCCCCCCACACTCACATGGCTTACTGAGACCTTTCTTAGGTCTGTGGGATGGAAAGGGGTACACAACAGCTCAAGAAATTTATGTGGCAGCACTGCCAGGACCTCATCCCTTCACACAATCACAGGATAGTTTGGGTTGGAAGGGACCTTTACAGTCACCTAGTTCTGACCCCTTGCCACGGGCATGTCAAACACAAAAGTCTTTCCCTAGTCCATAATAAACATTCACTGAAGTGAAAGAATTAAGGCAAGATTTTGCAAGCTTGCAGAGAAGAAAAAAACAAAACTCACTGCTTGTAGTAATTCTGTCTTAATCATCAGTCTGACACTCAAGGCACCCGAGCACAGTGTAATCCCCCCGCCCAGCCTTGTCAGAGGGTGACTCCCCCTCTGGGGCACCACGTGGTGCCGAGATCCAGGGCTGGTCTAGCCAGGGGTCCCTCCCAGCTCCATGTCCTGCACGACTGAGGGCAAAGACAGATGCTCAACTACTGAATCAGATCCTACACATTTTCCTCCCATCAGCCAAGGAAATTCACCTCCCAGCCAAGCCTAAGGTGATTCCAACACAGAGAAAACTAATGAGAGCAATTTACTGCAGCAGGATTTATCACAGGTCTTAACGTCCCCCAAGATGAGTCACAAACTGAAGCACAAGAGCCAAATTTCCCATTTGCATTGTATAAGTTACACATCAGGAAAACTGCCTTATTTGAGGGCATTTCTGCCTGGCTTCATCTAAAATGCCATTGCATTGGTGTTTTTAGAACTAGTCTTTATGGTGGGCTAAAAGCTTCAGGTATTTGAACAGACAGTGTGTGAGTTTGTGTTTGGAAATGGCTCTTGGGCAGGTGCAGCACACCCAGAGCTGGAGTCTGGGCCAAAGGCAAGAGGCACTGCAGCTGAAAAACCTCCAGAGCACCAGAAAACGCCCCTGCACCTCATATTAATACTCAGAGCAGTCCATACCGACATTACTGGAGATCATTAGTCAGTTCTGTGACCAAAAATTCATCAACCTTACAGCAAACAGAGCCACTGTTCCTTTTGCAGCTGGGTTTCCTGGGAAAAAGAGGGGCAGGAATTTGTCCAGAGCCAGCAGACAGGTTGTAGGGCAGCACCAGGAAAACTACAAAGTGTTCATCACATCCCTTTAGCCAAGGTGTCAGCTGAAGCAATAGTAACATGTCAAGTATGAAAAAGTTTCCCTGAGCCTTTCCTAGCCTTGCTGTGTGCACAGGAGAAGTCTGGGCTTGAGGTTTAAAATTTTTATTAAAAGCACGTTTTAATATAAAATACATCAAGGATGTCTGCTTAGATGACAGAAAATAAAGACAAGTCAAGCCACACAGTTCATCTGGATGGCTTAGAAGCTGCACCAAGCCAGATGTTCCCCCTCAGTCTCGTTCTCAAAAACCACCATAAAACATTTGCTGCTGGAGCTTTACTTGCAAATGAAGCTTCTCCCCACAACAGTGAAGAAGCAGCACATACAACATGTTCTGGGTAGCATAAAATTCAAAAAGTTCTCTTTGAATGCAAAATATTCCAGGTCTGTCCCATTTCACAGGCCTAGAGGGTGAAGGGGAGAATGTGGCACCACCATCTGCTTCCTCACCCTGATAGAAATGTTAATTTACAATAATTTAACTGCTAAAAATGTGAAGTTACAGCATCTTCCTTCACACCCACGGAAAAAGGTCAGTTTTAAGCAAAGTCAAGTCTTAGTCTGACTAGCAAAACCCAGAAGAAAACCTCCCCATTAGGCCCCAGGAGCAAGACTAACACAGTTAAAAATAAACTTTACAGACGTCTGCCACTAGAAGACTTTTTTTATTTTGAAAGCATGAACAGAAACAGTTATTTTTGATACTGGGCATCAGTCAAGATACTAAACACAAACAAGGAGCATTCCTAATTTCATGCCAAGTTAAAAAAGAAGCATTTTACCCCTTCCAAAAAGGGAGCAAGAGCAGTGTTCCACACGTGCTCCACAAATATTTCACTGCTTCATGATCTCTTTCATTAGAATTGATTATCCTTCGTGTTCCAGGGATGTTGTGAGCTCCTGGAGTCCATCTGACCCATGCACAGGCCTCATGCACAGCCAGAAAAGCTTTTCACCTGCACAGTTCAGCACAACCCTTTGGGTGTTAGAGCTGGCCTGGTGCAGACTGCAGCACATCAGCCCCCTCTGGGTTTTAATCTCAAGTCAATGCCATCAATGAACATAACTGAGATACTAGTGGGAAATACTGGTTTGTTCTGTAGGGTCTTCCCCTCCAGTTCTGGTCAGAGGCAGCTCTGGAAAGGGAACAGGAATGGGATGCACATTCCCCCTTCCATGGAGGAGCAGGACAAAGGTAACTCAGTTCTCTCAAGGTTGGGCTGCATTAGTCCAACCAAAGCACAACTCAAGCTGGTTCAAATGCTAAATTGCCCCTTTCAGATAAAGCTGTTGGTAAGAACACGTTAAATTCTCACCTGACCCACAGACAGCAAGAAGTTGTGAGAACACTGAGCTGGAAGGTCAGATTTAACTAAAGCTACAGAAATAAATTCAGTATCTCAAGTGGAAAGTCCCAGGTTTGCCTGCTGGTGTCATCTGATGCAACCTGCAGGCCTGTTTGATTGATGGAAAAAATACCAGATGCACTGAATAACACTGGAATTTACAGACTGAAGTTCATGGAAGTTCTCTGAGTGTGTTAGAACTTGAGTTACACTGATGAGCTGAACCTTCTTGGCAACTTCTGTTTCCACTTTACATCTGATTTCTTTCTATTCCACATCTCAAAAGTGCATTTCACACAGCAAAGCCCTCAGGAAAACTGTTCTGCTCATAGCAGGGCCTTGCCAGCCATTGATTCCCATCAGCCTGGGGAATACTCTCCTGTTCCTGCTCAGAGGCCTCCGTGCTCCTGCATCATTTAACATGAGGTCCATATGAATTTAATCTTTATTTTGATCCCTCACACAAAACTTCCAGTATGTGGCTGTACCTTAAAACCATGTGCTATTACCCCTCCAAAAAATCAGTTATATACAATCATATACGGTGTGTATGTGCATACAGACCTAGAGAGTAATTTCTAATAAATAAAAACAAAATCAAACCACAAAGCCAGACAGCACAATTCTACCTGAATTTGCAAGAAAATGCTTCCAATCTGACTGCTCAAACTTATAATTTAATCACCTACCCACATTCACTGCAAAAAAGGTCTTAGAATAAAGTCAGTGTTTAGCAGAGCTAGAGAACCAAATCTGTCTGTCAGGAAGAAGGTTAAAAGCCTTTCAGTGGCCATTCTGTTTTATAATCCTCCATCATTTGATGCAATTAGGAAATAAAATACAGCCCCTTCAGGCTGATTCATTTCCTACTGAAACAGATAGTGCAGAACCATTATTTCCAAGGCAGCAGCATCTTTGCATGTGATTTTTCACCTGTAATCTGTGTCTCCTGTCTACATAACTCACTCAACACTTCCAGGGGTGTAGATCCAAAACAAGTCAAGGTTGGTGGTTATTCTGGGTAAGGACTTAGGAGAGTTTTGCTACAACTCTGAGTAACGTTCTCTGTGTCTGCAGCAGAGTAATTTTCTGTTTGGGTTTATCTCAACACCATAACTGAACCCAGCAATAAAGAAGCACAGAAGTTATTTATCACACATAGAACACTCCAAATAAAACATCCATTTAGATTTATGTTCAAAGTTAAAACAATTTTTATTTTAAATACCAAAATTTTTTTTTTTTTTGAGACAGAGAAGAGCTAATTTTGTTTTGTTGCTTTTTTTCACGTTTGGGGTTTTTTCTTCCAACAGCAGAGAACTGTAAAATAAGTTTCGTCAGCAGGGTATACCACCAAAAACCAAACCATGCTGCCCATCCTGCTCACCTGACAGAGGCTCTGTACAGGAGCTCCAGGACAAGAGAAGCTGCAGGAGCATTTCATTACCTTTGCCAAGGCATTTCTTGGCTCGGCGTCCCCAGTGTCTGGCTGCCTTTCTGCACTTCTCCTTCCCCATGTTCTCTCGAACATTCACTTCCCAGGGCAGTGGTGGAGTCACCATCCCTGGAAGTGTCCAAAAAACGTGGATGAGGCACCTGGGACATGGCTTAGTGCTGAACGTTGGTGGTGGTGTTGGGTTGATGGTTGGATTTGATGATCCTAAGGGATTTTCCAACCTTACTTCCATGACCCTGTGACTGGATGGCAGGGCAGTGCCTGTGCACCTGCAGTGCCAGGAAAAGCTGGGAAGTGCAATGTGTGCACACAAACACCACGTGTTAGCATTGACAAAGGCATTTTCAAACGAATATGTAAATCACCCCAGGCTTCTAAAAATACCTGGACAGTTCTAAGTACGAGCTGAATGCATAAAATTAAAATCTGATTTATCAGCAGTATTCCCAGAGTCAGCACATCTACTCCATTAAAAATCCAGCTCATACATCAGTGTCAATAATATCAATGTCCTCCATAACTTAAACAGTTCATTAATTACCACCACAGAAAATGATCATTACACAGAAGGCAGAGGCTTATGGTAACCACTGACCCCATCAAGACTTCTTGTTTTGTCTTGACAGCTCAGATGACAAGAGCAGCACTTGCCCTATGATCACGTATTAATCACTCATCTGTTAAAAAATGAGCTTTCTATTGAACACTGATGGGCAGTAAACAGCCTTGTATGACTTATGATTGCTGTGAGGGAATATTCTGATTTATAGCCCAGTTTTGCAGTGGGATTGGGTTATCACCAAACACTGGTGCTGAAGAACATTTGGTGTGAAAAACTAAAAATTGTACCTCAAATCTGCACAGCAAGAGTAAAGACATCCAAGTTCTGGCCCTCTTGTGGTCCAACCTTTTAATATATCCCCAGGGCAGAAAGGAAAGACTGAGACTTCCTCCAAGGGATGCACTGGCTGCAGCAGAGCTTCAAATTCCCTGGGCCTTGCTCAGGGACCAGGCAGGTCCCACAGGGCATTTGAACAGCCCAACAGCTGCCCAAGGAATCTTCAGGAGGAGGAAGGAAATAAATAAAGATTATAATATTTAGCATTCAAGTTTCTTCTCAACAAGTCTGGTTCCAGAGACCCACAGCCGAGACACCCCCAGAAGGAGAAGGATCCTGGGGTGAAGGGGCCACCTCGCTCCTCCTGGATGTTCCAATGGAGGCTTTGGGCACTGGGAATTCATTGCTTGCAAGGAAGCAACTGGGAATCTCAGTTGCTTCCTGCCAGCCAGGCCAGGTCTGTGTGCTGTCGGTGAGAGGCAGGGCTGGCACCCCACAGGAGCCTCTCTCAGTCATCTCTCAAAGAGACTCTGCTCTGAGTCCCACCAGAGGCCCCACGGTTCATTACACTGCACTGGGCTGCATGAAAATCATGGAATTGTTTAGGTTGGGAAAATCCTTTAAGATCGAATCCAATCCTTAACCCAACACAGCCAAAAAATCCATTTGCCCTGATCCAGCATCCCTCAGGAACAGGATAAACAATCCCAACAATGTAAGCAAAACCACAGCAGTTCTCTTCCGAAAAATCAAACTCAATCAACTTTTCCCTAAACAGTTTCCCAATACTTGAAGCTGAGTACTTCTGGTGAGGCCTGCAGAGACACGGAGCTGCTCAGACCCCTGGGGGTCCCTTCCAACCCCGAATATCCTGAGATGTTTTAAAATGTCAGCCTCAGGGAGCAGCACTAGAAGGAAAACCAGGAAGAGATGCCCAGCCCAGAGGGACACCCTGAGCTGCACGAGCTCTCCAGAAGCAGAGAGTGAGACGGCAGAGTTAATGAGGAGCAATATCCATCACCACACAGGCAGAAAGCCTGGAGTGCCTCCCCTGCGTGCTGGGAAAACACTGAATTAGGCAGGAAGAGCCATAAGTAGTGAACAGCTCCCCACACCTCATCATGGCAATGATCCATCACAGGAATGGGCAACAGCATCTGATGCCATGGACAGATGGAAGGTAAATTCAGGCTTTTCAGAAATGTGCAGAAGGGGCTGATCCAGCTTCCAGTCCTTCAGCTTCACAGGGGTGGGAGCCCACAGCATCAACCAGGACTGCTTGGCATATCACTGAGAGAATAAATCTCTATTTCTGAGGTAGAGAAAGATGCAGCACCATTTTAGACTGAGTTTCTGGATATAATGTATGTTTTACTTTCCCATTGAAACAAACCAGTTTTAAAAAGTCACATGTGGATTTCCAGATTTTTTCAAGATATATTTTAATTACTGCAAGTCTTAATTGTCCATTTTAAAATGTAAAAGAGCCAAATATTCCTCCCAAAGCAGAACTTCAAAGAGTTACTTTGTTATTCCATTAGAAACCTGTTTTGCTTGGAAAACAAAAGAGCTGTCTTCCTCATTGCTCAAGAAAGGGAGGGGAAAAAAACACATTCCCTTATTATTTCCCCTTCAATACACTTAATTAACGTGACAAAGAGATATTATTTCAAATGAGCAGTAAATTAATTTCTAGCAGACAGTGAATACTATTAGATTTAATCTCAAAATCCACGATTTCATCATGAGGAGGAAAGCTGACCTGTGAGGAAACAGAGCAGGGCAGCAGAGCTGACTGGGTGTGTCTGGAGAGAGCAGAGTCTGATGTGGGGAGGAACAACCCCCACATCCCCCAGCCCCTGGCCAAGGACACGGCCCTTTGTGTGACAGCAGCAAGGAGGCAATTTAACATCTAGAACAGGAAAGAAAACTGCTTTCCTGCCACACCAGAAGTGCCACTGAATGGCCATTTTGTGATTTAATTCACCACCCCAAACGTCTGCTCATAAATTGTTCCATCCCAGGCAGACGCGCGGCAGAGCCCTGTGTGAGAGAGACTGAATTTGCATCTGCCTGTTCCAAATGTGCCATCTCCTCCTGGAAAAAACGCAAGAGGAATGCATGCCAGGAAGGATTTAACAGGAATCTGTCCCAGTTGAGAAATTATTTTGGGAGAATACGGCGCACGGATGAAAAGCAACTGCTACCAAAAAGTTATGGAATAGGCTGAGAAAAATGTTGCACCCAGGATTGAAGATGAGGTATTTCAGCCCTGGGGCCAAGAGGCCTGCTCCTTTCCCAGAGAATACTACTCCATGTTTCCACGAAACACTCATCACCAACAGGCTGAGCAAACTTAACTCAAGCTCCAGAAGATGCTCAGCACAGACTCCTCAGACCCTGCACACACCAGTGCGCACTGAAACACAAATTCATATTTACCCAGCAGTGACAGGCACTGAGCATCTGAAGTTTCTCAGAGAAACAAGACCTACAAACTCTCCCATGTCCTCATCATCTCTTACACAGCTCAGACCATTTTTTCTCCCTTATTCTCATCTTTATTGCCTTTATAGCTACTGCATTATATCCATACGTGAAAGTGCCAGAAGTTCTGTAACACCCAGTGCATGTTTTTAGGGAGAATTTACAGCACAAAACCCAACCCCAACCAGCAGCATCAATGTCAGCACTCTGGAGTCTGTCCCATGGGAAAGCAGAGTGGAGATAAATAGAGATTTACCTGGCTCCTCATCTGGCCACCAGTGAACCCACCACAGAGCCCAAATAATCTACTTTTAGAGCATTTTGGGACTTAAACCCCCAAACCACATCCTTCTAGCAAACAACACTAAGCAAACTCCTTTGAGGATCCCAAGCCAGCTCCAAAAAGCCCTAATAGCCCAATATCCATGCAATGAAAACATAGTTTGGGTGTCTAAAGCACATTCTAGGTGTGTTTTGACAGGACTGGCTGACCCCACTGCACACCCAAGTGCTTGGTTTCCAAACCTGGGACACAGAACTGGGATTTGGCTGTTCCTGCAGAGCACTGTGCTCCCTAAAACCCCCAAAAGGCACAGATGTCTCAAGTCAGACTTTAATATTGGTCTATCTACTTGACATGGGGAAAGTACAAATGACAGAACTGTTATATGGCAAAATATTGGTCACCTCCACACTGAACCCAGGGAAACCCAGAGCCATCCCAGTGCTCCCTCACCTGCTGAGGAACAACCTCTGTGCCAGCACAGCCCTGTCCCATTAAAGGCCAGGAACCTTGGGAAGCACCAGGCACAAGGACTGACTGCAAACTGGAGAAGGACCAGGACAGAACAAAACAAAATCCCTGATGTACTGTGGGCACACAGGGGTTTTATGGAATATTTCCCCTTACTGGCAATCTAGAAGGGCTTTCCTTGCTGGAACATTCTTCTGTAGGAGTTCATTACCTCAGGGTAGGGGGAATCCTGGGATTCCCATAGAAACAATCCCACATTTAAAAGGGGCGTGCTATTCACATTTATGGATGGGAATTGAACTTTAACAGTTCTGAGGCCCAAAACATTTCCAGGCTAAGATGTGGTTCAGCTAATCAGTATCATGACAAGCCATTTTTAAAGGCTTAACTCACCACTCCATTTATTTGACCCTTCCCTCTCAACTTACTCAGGATTTGTGGAATAGCATGGCCTTCCTTAATGAAGGAAACTCTCACTTCAGTATTGAAGTATCTTGGAAAGGTACAAAGAAATAAAGTATTCTGGATCCATTAATTCAGTTAATATTTACTGTGCCAACTAGGAGTTGTTTATAGCATTCAACTAAGTCTTATTCTTAAAGTCGTTCTTAAATTATCTTGGGAAGACTGTTGTTACATTCTTTTTTTTTTTTTTTACAAATTGTAATGGAAATTCAAATTATTGTTAGACATTTGTTTTTCAGATCCCTGACTCTGCCTCACTGCAAAAGGCCATTTCAGTCAGTGCTCTCCAATTTACAAACAGTTTAATTGTGATTTTTGGTGTCACTGCTCAAGTCACTCTTCAAACATTCTTCAGACTATTAATTAAGCATCAAGTCACAGAGCAAATAAAACAGGACATCCAGAATGAACAGTTTGATGCTGCAGTCAAACACCTACAACTTTTGCTGAGTTTGAGACATTTTATAGATATTTGTTCAATTACTACCAAAATCCTGTCATAGCTTGGTAATAGAACATGCATGACTTCATTTACCAGCCCTCTAAGGGGGTTTTTGTTTGTTTGATTTGTTTTTAATTTGATATCTCTTTATTCATCCCAATTAACACAAGAAAAGTAATTCTTTCAAGAGTTCAAATACAAACCTCAAATTGTTGGTGCTTAGGTAGGTGAACAAGTGAGGAATGAGGATTGAGGAGTGAAGGAATGAGGATTTCCAAAAAAAAGCCAGAAATTCCAAGTTCTTGCACATCCGTGGTGCACATAAAAAGTCAGACTCCAGACAACTTCTACCAAATCCTAAAGGATAATTCTGTGGAATTATGTTTACAGTGTTCCTTATCAGTGTGTTATTAAGCGTCTAATTTTTACCCAATTACTTTCACATTAAATTAATTACACAAATTGCTACTAATTATAAAAAAATTATATAAATTATATAATTTATACTGTAGTATAAAATCATACCAACTTTATAAAGTCGTATTTATCCCCACGTCACTGACATCAGGAGGCTGCCCCAAGGAGATGATTCAGGAAGTGTTTAACACTTCCCATTTCAGCTTCACCAGTGGCTAAGTTAAGTCTCAAAGTTGGTGATCATGGTGAACACAGACCTATTTTCCTCCTACCTCACGTTCTTTAATAATCCCATTTTAAAGTTCTGCATTTCCCTTCCCTTCCTATCCCCCTTCCTCCAGAATTACTTTTAACAACTTTTGTTCAGCAATCTTTACTGGTTACCTACTAATTGAGTACAAACACCCAAGGGGCACACCCTGCAGAGATGCTCCATGGAAGGGCACCCTGGGAACACTTCCCAGCAGACACAAAATGGAAACTCATCCAGTACAACCAAGCTGGGAAGTCTTGAACCCTTCACCCTTCACTCCTCTTGAAGAAGGAGCAGCTCCAAATGTGGTGCCAGACCTGAAGTGCTGCAGCTGCCCCATTCCAAGGGAGTGATGCACCCTACACACAACCTGTGGATGTCTCCTGCATCACCTCTGCTCATCCAGCAAGAAAAGGGGAGGGCAAGACCCAGGATCAGCCACTCAGCTGAGAACACAAAGGCGGACAATGGTAATCCTGTGGGACCCACACAAACCACAGAACTTGATTACCGTTCTCCACACTTACGCATCCAAACGAAACTAATATTATAATATATAAACTAAAACTACAAAATGTGAGAGCTCAGCCTGAAGTGAGCAATTTTCCTGTGCTCTCATTTAAGATACAGTGCAACTTCCATGAAGTGTAATGGAATAAACCACCCAAACGCCACAAGTTCTCACTGTAACTTGTGCACAGGGTGCACATGAGAAGTTAAACAGGCCAGGAGCTCACAGTTAGTTCAACATTAACAATTAATTGATGTTATCTTGCTTCTCACATGACGGTGTCACCGGGCTCCAGTTACCGATGTCCCTCCTGCTGGCAGTTCCCAAAGATGTGTAAGGTCAGAGGAAGGCTGGGGAGACAGTCCTTGGATGAGTGGGATGAGAACAGCTACCAGGGAGTCAGTTCCTCCTACAGAAACCAACTGCTCTTACGCTGACAAGCAGCAGAATTTGTTAAAAAGCAGCTATTTGGAAAATAACATTTGGATTTGCAGGAGAGAACAACAATTGCTGCTCATCAACAGAAGAGCAGTACATAAAACAGCTTTATCTGAGAACCAATTTCTTCATCACTTTTAAAAATTTACTTTTAAATTAAGTTCCAAGAAGTTCAAATGTTGAAAGGCAGAGGACAGAACTCTCTGTGCTTATAAATAGTCAACACTGAGGCTTTGGGAGCTTCAGGGAGGAAGATACAAAACAGCTCAAGTTGATCAACATCCTCCTAAAGGAGACAACACTGAGTGGTGCTGATAAAGCTTCTCCAAGGAAGGTCTCAGAGCCACATGTGCACAAATGTTGTGTATTTAGTTCTACAGATGTTTTCCTCACCTGTAAGACATTTCCCTGCATGCTCTTATTCCTGCAATCCCCCTGCAGCACTTCAGCACTGGCTACAAGCCAAAACCCTCCTCAAGAGAATGGGAAGAAGAGTTTAAGTTTCTTCACAGTACTGTCCCTGCACGGCATGCATTCTTGTATTAGAAACTGATACGATGAATTTCAACCACCAAGTTGGGCTGAAAAATATAAGTATCCTTTAACTTTGTTTTAAGACATGAAGCTTCCCGGCTTCAGACAGGCAGAAAATGTGGCAGCAACCACTTCTGTTTGCAGTGTGTCTCAGGTAAGGAAATGAGAACTCTGTGGGAGCAGAGAACAGTGCATGAAACAGACAGAAATACAAACCCTTAGAAAAAACAAACCAGAAAACCTCCATGACTATAACAGAAGGTTTTATTGGATTAAATCCACCATGAAAATAGGATTGCTTGGTTAACATATCTGTCCATTTATGTTGAGAGAGAAGATAATTCCTCTTCCATCCCATCATTTTTGACAGCACAGAGGAGAGAATCATTTCACGTGGTGCTGACAACCAAATGGTGCTAAGGATGAGATGTGGAAGTACTTGAAGAGCTTTAAGCTAAAACTGAGGTGGTACCACACACAGTAGTTCTGATCAAGGCTTGCCTGAAGAAGTTGCAATAACAATTCTTAAAATTGATTTTTATTTTTAGAATTTTTGCAACCTATTTCTTCCAGCAGACACCAGGTGTTTTAATAGCACTCCTCCCAACAAGTCAACACCCACTCCAAGCCCCACTAACTGAAAATCTGTTTATGAGCAGATCCTTCTTCATGATGGCAATTCCCATTTGCTCGCTGCTAGCAGCTCTAAGAGGCTCTGCTCTGCAGTAATTGGGTTCTTAACCAGCTCAGACACAACAAGGACTTTCCAACCCACTAACAATAACATTTGCTTTATTTTTAAATGTGTGGCCAACATTGGTTTTCACACCACTGCTGAGAAGGGCACTGGCTGAACTGTTATCAACTGCATTTTTACAAATCAGGACATTATAAATTACATAGGTGGGAATATTCAGTTTAACTCTGCCCACAAGATTAACTAATGCTGCCCATAAAGACTAAACATGCTTTACATGCTCTTAAGCACCTCTGCTGTTCATCACGTTACTAAAAGCTGTCTCAGACAGCAATTCCACTTCTACTCTGAGTAAGACTCTGTCCTTCGAGCCAGCAGGGCAGTAGCACTCAGACTGCAGTGGCACATTTATGATTTTGATTGCACAGTTAACTCCCAATTTGTTTCCATAGTTTATTTCTCTGTAGCTTTTACAAGCAAAAGCCAGGGCTCCAAAGTGTAAATTGCCAGTTAATCACATTCACGGATTATGGCACTGCCTAATAAGAAACTGCAAACATCATTAGGGTAAGAGACTACCTGTGCAAACCACTTACACACCACTGCTGCTCTTCTGGCAAGAGCAGGAAGGGTAAGACTGCTCCAAAAGAGCTCAAGTTTTTATTTCCACAGGCACTCATCAACAGAATTACTGCTGAAAAGCTGTAGTGTCAAAAAAATCCCAAGTTAGTCTTGTTTAATCCCTTCAGAATAAAAGGGGAAAGAGTCAACACGCTGCATTTGAGCAGGTTACCACTGGTCCTTCCTACTACATGCAGGACCAGACCTGGAACAGCCTGTTCAGCTACTGAACATCACCTCAACAATGTCACAGAGCAGCTCCACAAAAGGCATTGTACTAAATGCTGATGTGGAAAAGGAGGAGTGAGGAAAAAAAATTAATTCAAGGTATTGATAATCATCCAAATGATAAAAGATTAGAACATAACTGTCGCAAATGCAACCTTACAAGCCTGAGGAAAAAAACTATTTAGAAGCAGAAGAATTTCTTGTCATATAAGCAGATGTAAAAGCCCATTTACTGTGTGTCATGCAGTGACAGCTGCAGGAATCCCACCTGCTCCAGGTGCTGTGCACACTCTGCTCCATTGTTTGGCCAGGTCTCTGCAGGACTCCAGAGGAGGCAGCACAGATGAATTTCCATCTGCCCTCCCTTCAGAATCCGTGATTCACTGGAGGAAAAGGCGTTTTTGCTTGTGATGGCTTGTGGGCTATTTTTAGGTTTGAAGCTAATCCAGCTCTGAGCTGCTCCAGCAGCGACATCTCCTCAGCCTCCACACTGGAACTCCAGATGCTGCCGCAGGGAAAACTCTCTCCAGGTAGTGTGAAACACCAAACCAACGCTTTTAATGAGTGAAACTACTTAATTGCCTCTGCTCCTATCAAGGCGTTCATGGGCACAAGTGCCTGGTCACAGGGAGTGTAATGCTCTCCCCAGGGAAGAGTTTTCAGTTCAGGGTGGCAATTTTTGTCACCTAAATTCCCGTCCCAGCACTCTGATCTGGAGCCACAGTTTGATGTTCGTGCACCCACCAGAGCTGGGAGGACAAGCAGAAGGGTAAGCTAAAGGCACCAGGCATACACTGCTAAAGATACAGGCAAGCCTTTCAAAACAGAGTCTGGTACAGGGAATGGACTGCTTCATGCCTCATCCACTGGGAATTGCTAAATGACCCAGCAGAGCACAAACCTGGCACCAGCGGGCAAATGAAGAATCCTCAAAGAAGGGATGAAGCAAGTTAATTGTTCCTCTGGTTATAAGGAGAATAAAGATACAAAGCACACACTGCAAGAGATAACTCCAAGCACCAGGTAAAAACAAAGGATTCTCAGCACTGTTTTTTTAAGTAAAAGCCTGTTCTGAGACAGCCAGTCCAGTGCTGTGTTACAAGGGCCTGGAGAGCTGGGACAAGGAAGAACAGCTTTAAACTGAAAAAGTAGGGTTAGATGGGATATTGGAAAGAAATCTTTCCCTGTGAGGGTGGTGAGGCCCTCCACCTGTTTCCCAGAGAAGCTGAGGCTGCCCCATCCCTGGAAGTGTCCAAGGTCAGGTAGGTTGGACAGGGTTTGGAGCACCCTGGGATAGTGGAAGGTGTCCCTGCCCATGGCAGGGGGTAGAACAGGTGAGCTTTAGGGTTCCTCCAAGCAAACCATTCCATGATTTTATGATTCTGTGTTACATTCAGTTCACTCCAGGAGCACCAAAGGCTCAAGGGAAAGGGAAGGTGAACCCCAAGGCAATGTCTAAAGTCAAACCAGGGTGCCTCCACACCCTTTTTTGTGCTGAACAAGTACACACATGGTTCTCCATGAGTTTCATAACCATAATCCTACGTGTATTTCACTTCCTACTTCCTTTGGGAATGCTGCTACAGGAGAAGGGATGCAACTGTGCACTTCATTCCAGACACCCACCCCATCACTGGGTACTGTCCTTACCTATCTGGGGATCACATCTGAACACTTTCAGGCACGCAAAACACACCCGTGATTGGACTCTTTGCTTATAAATCCAACAGGTTACTCAAAATTGACCTAAAGTGACGTTCCAGGCCTGGATGCTGAAGAGGCACCAGTGCTGCTCTTCCCACAGCTCCACCCAAAGCAGCCCCGGAGTGAAGAACTAGGAGGGATCGTTCCAAACAGCTCATGCTCTTCCAAGTGCTGTGCAAGAGCTAAATCCACTGTGCACACTGGGGTGTCCTCAGCCCCCCAGTACCACCCTGGGGAGAGAGATTCACCTGACTTTACTGAGAGCCAACACAACACTGGTGCCACCCAGACACAGGCTGGTTGGCTTCTCTCAGAGCAGTTCAGGAGCTGTGCAGTGTAATTCCTGTTTTCTTGCTGAAGGCAGAGCTGGGGAAGGATCCTGAGGAAGGACCCATCATGACAGGCTCGTTATCCCCAGCCTGTTCTGCAGGAAATGCTCCCACGCAGGAGCTGCACGGAGCAGCTGAGCCCTCACCCAAACACAGACACTCCTCAAACCCACTGAGCCAAGACACCAGAGTCACTTGAGAAGGGTGAAAGTGAGCCACAGAGCCACTGGATTCGAAACTGAGCTCATCTCCCATCTTCAGCTGCCTTCCCAATTCCTCATCCCACATCTCCTGCCTCCCAGACATTTATTCACACACCATGAACCACAAACAAGGTGTTTCTCCCACGTGCTAAGGCAGAAACAGAATTGCTGTAAAGTGTCTCTTCCTTTCAGAAGGATATTCCAAAGGCACTTTGCTCCTGTGGTGATGGGGTCCTGCCTAGAGGAGGAAAACCTTTGCCTAAGAGACTTCCACACAGGACCACAACTGAAAGGGATATAAAAGCACATACTGGAGCCAAAGCTTTCCAGGTGTTCATATACAATACCTCACTTAGGTTCTTTTTTTCCTGCTACAAAGAAACACAGGAGTTACAGCACCTACTGTTACTTCAAGTGCCATTTAGACTATATCTGTATTAATAAAATTGGATTATATTAAAACATGTAAATTGTTTTAAAATGTGTCCATTTTTCAGCTTAAAATTCAAATCCCACTTTATACAATAACTTCAGCTATAATTATAAGGGATATAGAAAAGTAACAGTAATTCATAATAGAAAAATAATTTCTTCTTCCCTTCATCACCTTAAGAATCCATACTGTGGTGTTAGTTTTGCTTGGTTAGCAAGAAGCTTGGATCTGTTGGAACACCAGGGTGTCCTATGGAACAGGTGAAGCAACGAAGCAGGGAAACAGCCCAGCTAATCTGGTATTAGCAGGGATTGCTTACAAATCAAAACAGTTTATGCATGGGTTTAAAGATTAAACAGAATTTTATGTTAAGAGACTGTTTAGGGCTATGTTTTCTCTTTTATTTTAAGTGAATGGAGGAAAAAAGAATGGTAGAATCATTAAGGTTGGAAAAGCCCTCTGAGCTCACTGAGTCCAACCATTAACCCACCACAGAACCACGTCCCTCAGCATCACATTTACAATCTTGGAGCACTTCCAGGGATGGGCACTCCACCACTGCCCTGAGCACCTGGGCCAGTGCTTAACAACCCCTCCATGAAGAAATTTTCCCTAATATCCAACCTGAACATCTCCTGGTGCAACTTGGGGCCGTTTCCTCTTGTCCTGTCCCTTCTTCCCTGGGAGCAGGGCCCGACCCCCACCTGGATCTTGGAATTCAGCACCCAAATGAAGCACAGCTCTGCTCCAGAGGCAAGAGTGAGTATCCCCCAGCACTGCAGAGGTCCCAGGGCCACAGATCCCGTCCTCTTCAACTCATCTTTAACTTTGGACGGGCTACAACTACAAACACACTCAAAGCCCTTGTCTTCCTGAGGGCAGCTGAGAAATTCATGTACAAGCTTAGAAAAGAGAGTCTGGTTTAATGCAGGAAAGGTTCTGAAAGTTTGCCAAGGTTGCTTTTAGGTTTCCCTCTCTTCAATTTCCTTAATCTCCCACTACCACCAGAACAAAAGTAAAATAAAATTCTAGCCTACCCTCCCACGCTTCCCAGGCTCCGTTCCTGTTCATCCAGGCACAGCTTAAGCCCCTCCAAAGCCCTTCCCTGGCTCAGCCCTCACGTTGTGCATGCACAGGTGAGCTCTGGGACCAGGCACAGGGGAGCTCCGAGGAAGCCGCCCCCAGACACGGAGCCTGAGCCTGGCAAATGAGATCAGTCACACTTCATTGGGACACAGCCCCGTGACAAGGTAAGTCAGAGGTGTGGAGGGACACACACCCACTTAAAGTGTAATTACAACTTCAACGCCCAAAGCGTCACAGGAGGCTCACTCCTAACGGCAACCAAATCAGTTTAAATCGCCCTGGTTCCACCTGAATCAAAGTTAGGGCAATTTAATTATTCTCACCTGGTGCAAGGCATTTACTTAAGAGCTGTGCACAGGCTGAAAATGATGATATTTAAATAACTTTACACCGCTGCCCTGAGAGTGGCTGCTGAGCTCAGGAACACGAGAAATGGGTGACTGTGACCTAACACAGGGAGCTCATCAGACACTGCACCTGGGAGCCCAGGGAAACATCCTCTGGTGCAACCTGGATTATGCTTCCTTCATAAACTGCCTGGAGATCACCTGAACCAGGGCACTTCAGGGCTGCTCCAAAGCCTGCCAGGTTCTGAGGTGGGATTTGGATCCTGGGGATGGGGAAAGGGGCATGCAGGAAAGCGAGGAGGAGAAGAGGCTACAGGCTGAACGTTTGCATCTGATCAAGAACAGATGAACTCACTTTATTAAGCTGACCACTTAATAAAAGTCTCTCTCAGGAAATAAAAAATGAAAATTCAATGCTGTCCCATTAAGGACTTCTTTGTATTTCAGCTGTAAATGCTGCTCTTGCTCGTGCTGCTGGTAAGGATTTACTGATTTTTAAAAACTGCACTAACTCCAGTCCTTCTGCAGAACAGATCCATTGTGCTGAAATTTAAGAGCCCTATCTGTTAAACCTGAGATTTGCAGTGAGGAAATCAGTAGCTTCTCTAGAAATCAATTAAACTGAGCCTCTTTCCTCACACTCCTGCCCTTAACGTGGCAGGTTTTTGGCAAAGGCTGCAGCAAAACTTTCTCCTTCACCCATAAAACCATGGACCAGTCTCTCACTTCTGGCACTTCATCGCAAGCCAAACATTTTTGCCCAGAGAGCATGAAAAGCTGGTATGTGCCACAGCAAAATGTATCAAAAACAGCTTAAAAATATCACCTCTCAATAAGGCTGGGATTCAAAACCATGACTGCAGCAGGTGGGAGTTCAAACACTAAATATTGGGAGATTTGACAAACATTACCATGCCCTCTGTGTAACAATCTTTACCCTCTTTTTACAGCATCCTCAGCCCCAGTCCTTAAACTGGACTGAGGGTGACTGAACTCTCCAGCCTCCTGCACTGTAGATACATCTTATTTTATTTAATTCCATGATGTATTGGAATGACAGCTATGGACAGGAAAGTCTGTGAGAGCTCTTCCTGCACGCTCCCCACACAATTATTTTAAAATCCTTCCCCAGCTGCCAGCTTCTCCTCCTGACAGCTGGCTCTGCTCCCTCCTGGCCACAGCCTGGCTCCCCTCCACAGAAGATTCAGCCAGAGGCTGGAGAGATGCATTTGGAACAGAATGGAGAGATTTAAAGCTCTTTACAATTGTTTTATTATCTTTTCCCCTTCAGTTCTAGAGTGCACCAGTGTAATTCTTGTATGCTGAATGCTCTGCATGGGAAGGAAAATAATGGTGCAGAGCCCTCAGGCAGATGAACGGGGGCAGTGCCAGCACTTCTTGGTTATCCCCAGAAAATACACATCCTCATTCTGCAGAACCCTTAAAAAGCAGTGCTACCAGTGGTCCCACTGACTTCATTAACTACCTGTGTGGAGTTTAAACATTTCTGAAGGATTAGCAAAGCTTAGCCCTGCCTGATGCTGAGCTTCAAATGAATTCAGCAAGACAGAAAGTGAGCACTTAGAATCAAACTGTTCAAGTAACTGCACAGAAGCATTTATTCCTAACAGCCCACTCGTGAACTTACAGCCTTACAATTCATAAGCCTCAGCTCCTTTAAAGCCCAAAGCAGTTATCTTCACAGCTTTAAAATAAATACATAAGAGCTGGGAGGTCAGCCCCATCTTTTGAGCATTTCACTGCACAGAAAATCACCTCCAGCAGAGCAGAGCAGCCCTCAGTTATCCATTTCAGAGAGTCATAAATTATTCAAACACCATCCCAATTTCAAAGACAAAGTGGGTTCCTAAACACATTTCCTATGCAAGTGTTAATAGTGGATTATTTGCAAACATCCATTGTGAGATTCTAGCACAGCCACACGTACTTCTACCTCAAGGATAAATAAATCCCTGCTCTGTTATTGAAAACAGCTCCTCACTTCCCATCTGCAGCTCTTGTTGTGACAAAAAAAGTAAATCATGACACTACTCCTAAAATTCCAAGCAAAAGTATGCAAGTTCTCATGAAGAACACATCATTGCCAGGCTCCACAATGTCCTTTCCACGCTTCTGAACCCTCCAAAAACCTCTTTCACACTGCTGACACTCAGCCTGTTGATCAGCCCAAGGAATTCAAATAACACCCTGCAGTGTGCACTAATTACCTCAAGCACCAATTCCCAGCCCAATAAAGCCATTTGCAAGGAGTGACAGTCAGAAGCTTGCTAGGACTTGATGTCATTCAGCATTATTAAATTTGAAATCCACCCTCATTCCGTGTTGTGCAAGCCAGACCACAGCTAAGCTGATTTACCACGTCAGGTTACACTTCATGGCCCTGAAACACATGATCTGGAAAGAGGAGGATGCTCTATAAAAAGGCACATAAAAGCAGTTCATAATCTACCAGAACACACACAAGATAAAAGAATCATTAGTTCAATATCAACACTGCATTTCAAATTTACTGGGGTAAGAGAACTGTAATCTCTTCCAAATAAAGCTAAGTCAACATCTACAAATAAAAGCTACGATATTTATTTTATATTTATTCTCTTTATCTACTGTACCTGGTTTTTATAAGATGTTACACCTGTAAGAACACAGCCAAACCTGAGAAGATGCCTCAATGCATGATAACCTCAAAAAGATCAAGGAAAGATGATACAGAGTACGTGATGGTAACCACTGAAAACCAAGTTCACATCTAATAGTGCCAGAAGAACTTAAAGTTTCCTCACTTTATTTGGTTGAACAAACAGATGTTATTTGGGCCAGTACTTGTATCAGAAACACAGCCTATAAAACAAGGCCAAAACTTCAATACAGAAAGGTGATCCCTTGGTAAGAGGTATAAATAACAAGAACACCTGCTCAAGTGCCCTGAGCGTTTGAGGGAAGGCAGGGCAAAGAAAACAAGAGCAGGAACTGTGGTTAATTACTGATATTTAGAGCCAGCCCCTTTTTAAGGCAGAGCTGCCCAATATCTTCACAGCTTCATCCCTGGTTATAGCAAAAGCATTTGGAGAAGTAGCTTATTTTATTTGTTCTTAATGCAAAGTGAAACCAAGGACAAGAGGGCTCCACACAGAGTGGAGAGGGCAGGAAGATGAAAGTGGCACTGGCTCTACTCACCCAGGCAAAGCAGTTTCCAAGTTACTTTGCCAGCTTGTGACTGTTAATAACCAGGTAATTCACATTTCCTTCTTTTCCAAAACCATACTTGGCTAAATCCTGTTAATTTGATTGCAGTCACAGAAGTAACCAATGAAAAGGGGTATTGGTTAGAGGCAGGTAAAACAGAGGTGTTGAGAACAGGATTATCCTCTGGAGAAGAAAAACCACAGTAAAGGTGTGATAAAACCACCAAGCTCTTGCACAGGAGCCATCCTCAGAAAACAGAGCTCTGGAAGCTGGGACTGAGTGATCTTTTAGGTCCCTTCCAACCCAAGCCATCTCTGATTCCATGTTGTAAAGCACAGATTATGGCACCAGACCACTGCTCCTGTGCTCACACAACTTATTCTGATCACTTTGCTGGGTCTCCTAGGAGCGGGACCAAAAAAAATGTATTTAAATATCCTGAAAAGCTTCTGGTAACTGCCCACCCAGCTCCAAACTCAGCAGGAACTTATCAAAATCATGAGACCACATTTGGAAAGCCATTAAAGCTGACTATATTGCCAGTCAGCCCTTTAGCTCTCAGCCAGAATTTCACCTTGTACCCTACCCAGGAAAGACTGTGCTACACGAAAGGGGAGTCCAAACCAATGTTAAAGAACATTAAGCTGAGAAGCTGCATCATCTGCAGCACATCTACATCATCTCCCCACTCTGGGAGAATGCAGCTCCAGGCACTGCACAGCCCAAACCAACACTGAACACCCACCCAAGGACACGATGTCAGGAAGGGACAAGAACTGCCCATGCCCAGAATTCAGAGACACACTGGGTACATTTACTAATTCTGCATCCATTTTCCACCACTGAAGGTTTCCGTAACAGTGGGATAAACACACTCGTACATGGGCTGCTCCCTGCCTTAAATCTGTCTCTTGTCACCTAACCATGATCTCCTGATCTTCCCTCCCAGTATTCCAGGATGAGATCTTTAATTAATTAGGACAGAAGTCTTCGATTCTCTCACTGACTAACCCTACCCTTTCAGTTTATAAGTACTAAACTCTTTTTAATTCTAAGTATTCATCTTGAGACCCTTCAGTTACACATTACACTGACCAGATGACCACTAAGGGTCAGCTAGACACCAGCTGACCAGAAAGTAAAAGCATTTTTAG
Source organism: Atrichornis clamosus (assembly GCA_013400975.1). Taxonomy (NCBI): domain Eukaryota; kingdom Metazoa; phylum Chordata; class Aves; order Passeriformes; family Menuridae; genus Atrichornis; species Atrichornis clamosus. The sequence continues at coordinate 294,453 of WBMZ01008948.1, forward strand.
ACAACCCCAGCTCTCTGAAATTCAGCAGTTTTTCAACACTCCCATCTTTTCCTGAGGTGGACACAAAACAACCCTTGGAATGTGCAAAGCCTGGGAGCCTGCTCCTCATCCTCTCCTTGGAATATACTTCTCAGTGTTGATGGCAGAAACACAGGAGTAGTTTCTGACTTGAGATTAAAAATATCAGTGAACGTTTTCTTAGAAAGACGAGACATTTAGTCACAGACACCTTTTAATTGCATTTCATGTGGCATTTACAGTTGGGTTCTCTGAATTCCTTCTCTGGAGGGAGGAGAGGAAAGAGGAGGAAGTCTGATGTTTTCCAGGCTGACTGTTCTGGAAGGGTTTTCTTCCTTTCCTTACATAAAGAACAAGTTTTTCATTAATGCCAAGGATCCAGCACCAGATGGTTTCAGCAGAAAGCACTGCTGCTATAAGTAGGTTTTCTACGCCTACTTCAAGAAACTCAAATCTCACCAACACTCCCGACATGTGAATGGCAAACCTCCCTCAGGAATTGTGCTTCAGACCCTCCCAGCTACACTAACGTGGATCAGGATTTAATCCCTTGGATCTCCAGCACACACTCACTCATAAACAGGGGGGAGGAGTGCACAGCACAGAAAGCAGTAACTCAGACAAGCCTGCTGGATGCCACTCGTGGCTACTCAGGAATGCTACTGGCAGCTCCAGCAACAAAGGAAATCCAGACTCAGCAATTTTAATAAATATCCTGATGCTTTGTCAGCAGCACTGGCTACTGAGAGTCCTCAGGTAAACCTGCCACGCTTCTCAGTGCCTCAGGTTGATCCATTTACTTAATTACAAACAAGAGATCAGACAGCAATTCATTCTGCTTTGTTGGGATGTGGGGATTTTTTATTTATTTCTTTAAAATTATTAAGTCCAAGTAGCAGCAAACTTTGTACTGTGCCCTTTCCGACTGCAGTGCTAAGATCTCTTTCTCAGAATAACCTAGTTGTGACTTTTCACTGAGTTCATAATGTCCTTTAAGTGTCGTGTGGTAGCAAAAGACTTCTGAACTAGGACAGAAGTTACCCACAACTGCAAGTAGCTCCAGCTCAAGACAGTCTGGCCAATTCTATCTTATCAGATTTAAAAATATGTATTACCAAAATAAAGGAAAATTCAAGAAAACACAATTCAAGAACACAGAGTTGCCACTGCATCTGAAATCACTGTAAATACCAGTGGTAAAGTGTTCTCCAAGAAAAAAGAAACACGTTCGACTTTAAATACTTTAATTCCAAAAGCAGAAGAAAATCCAACTGATAAACAGGATGTGGCTGCTGTGCAGGAGGACCATTAAAGGCTAAGGTGAAACTGTATTTGGATGTTTCCTGCCTTAGTAACACAACCACTGACAAACCCAAGGTCCAATAGACTCCTTAGTCAAATACACATTAAAGTTTTTTAACAAAAACACAAAGAGCAGCGTAGAATCTCACAGCAGCTCATTTTCACTGCTTGCAAAGCTCTAAAAGTCTATTTTCATGAGGGAGAATGTGCCATTCCCAGAGCATCCAGGCCCCTCCAGCCCCCGAGGCTGCTGATCCAGGCAGACTCCATCTCCCAGCACAAAAAAGCAGGAGAGAAATGACACCTTTTCCTTCCGCACAGCGAGAAACATCAAGAATTAGAATAATGATGCTTCCAGGCTCATTGTAAGAGGCAGTCAGAACACTTAAAACTCATTTCTCTGCATCACCTTCGCCACCCAAGTCTGAATGAGCTTCCTCAGCCAGCACAAAGGTGACATCAAAAGTAAGTGCACAGAGGGGTGAGATGGGAAAAGGAATGCTCCCGGAAAATTGGGAGCAGGGAGAGGTGTTCAAGGCAGACATACTTTATTTTTCCCTTCAGCACTATCTGTGCTACATTCAGCACACACCCAAATTGTGCAACAACCATGGAATATTTTGTTGGATGAGGAAGGACAAAAGGACAGCAGAGGCTATTTTACCATGTCTGCTTGATTCAGGTAAAATAAAGCACAAGTTGTGAAAGCCACCAGAATCTGAGGGGTTTTTTGTGGGTTGGCTTGGGTTTTTTTTGGCTGGTGGTTTTTTCATTGTGTTTACTGGGTTTTTAAGAAAAACTAAAAGGTAAAGGGAAGAGAAGTTTTCTAAAGTATAAGTCCTTGTCCACATTACTTTTTATGAAGGAAAACAGAATTTTTTTCCTGCCATCGAAGGAAATGAGTGAGCAGGGCTGGGTTTTCAGCATGCCTTAAGCAAGGCTGCAAGGATGCATTCCTTCAGCTCAGTCTGCAGCACGAAGCATCACATTGTCAGGGGTGCAGAACATGACCCAGCACCTCAGGAACTGCCCTTTTCCCAGAGCTTCTGGAGGAGCAAATCCCAAAGCAACTCCTGCACACAGAACTACCATAATTAATAGCTAATTAGGTGGTGCTGTGCAGCTGCCTTCTGCTGCTTGTAATCCTGTCCTACCAGCAGGAAGCCTCCAACGTGGACTTTGATGATCCACAGTGGATTACTGGTCACATGTGAATAAAAATATCTGCAGCTCTGTGGGTAGTGAGACATCAAAGAATGTTAAGTTTGAAAATAAATGTAAAGAACTCACAGCCCCATGAAGGAAGTGAAAAGAAAAGCCCATATAAAATTGTCATGTGAGGCCAAGCTAACAGATGGACCCCAAATATAAACTCCTGGGAGGTTAGGAAAGCTAAGCAAAGACACAGTTAAATTTGGAAGGGATATCTGTAGTGCTTTTAGGGGGCTAAGCAGAGCAAGCATGGCAGGAAGCTTCCCAGAGCTCTGCTTTCCAAATACAACTAAATGTGAAGAAGAGGCTCTGCTCTGAAATGAGGAAACACCTCAAGAGCACCAGGATTTACAGCAAGAGCCTTTGCCTTCATATCAGAGAAAGGGATTGGCCAGTAGAAAGGAAAAAATCACTACAAAAACAAAGTCACTTGCTCTTCAAATACCGCAGTGCCAGGGGAGATAATAAATTACGCAGATAAATAATTTAGTTTTTTACCTGCATTGTCTGGGGACGTGGTATTTTGAGACAGGGCTTTTTTAAACACTGAGGAGTAACAGAACAGCCTCCTTTTGCTCTGTGTACATGTGCCCAGGCTGTTCAACTGCTACATAAGCAAGTACCCAAACTCTCCCTCTTGTCAGAACACAGACACACACAGGGGGTGACACCACAAAAACCAGCCTGGCCACTCCATCCCACTCCTACAAGAGTAATAGGGACAAAATTACAGGACCTGACAGGCAGTAAATGTGTGCCAGAACTGCATCAAACACACCACACCCTCACAGGAGCACACAGCAGTCTCAGCAGCCCTAGAAAAGAGCAAACAGCAAACTCCAAACCCAAGCTCGTGCTGACCTGGAAAGGGGAACATTTTCCTCCCTTTTAACAGCCACCAAGACAACACTGGAGCACTCACTAAGTCCTCAAGCCTAACACACCTTATCAGGCATCCAAGGACATTCCTATGGGTTAATCCATGCCTGGGATGCTGGGCAAGGACAGTGCTAGATAAGGTGATAAAACACAGCCCTGATTTCTATGCAGCTTCCCTCTGTGGGCACACAAGTGGCATAAGAACAAGACACCTGGGCATGAGGAACTGCTCTCCCTTAGTTCTCACACTTGAGGAAGTCAACAACAGGGATTTATTTCAGCAGAGTCAGTGAAACTCTTCAGAGTTGGGAATGGCTTTAAGCAGAAGGAGGGCAGGGTTAGATGGGATATTGGGAAGGGATTGTTCCCTGTGAGAGTGGGGAGCCCCTGGCACAGGCTGCCCAGAGCAGCTCTGGCTGCCCCATCCCTGGAAGTGTCCAAGGCCAGGCTGGACAGGGCTTGGAGCAACCTGGGATAGTGGGAGGTGTCCCTGGCCATGGCAGGGGTGGGACTTAAGGTTCCTTCCAGCCCAAATAATTCCATAACTATGATCTACTTGGATAACCCTGTACTGGGACCAAAATTTGATCAAAGGTACACCTGAGTGATTGTTCTGGTTTTAATGCTCTTTTATTTCACCTCTTTCTCTTTCACTGGTTTCAGTCTCACTCTGTGAGGTCTCCCTGCCCACTTGCTCAACACTCAGCAGTGCCTTGCCCCCACTGAGCAGAGGTTGCTCTGCTGCCACATTCCCCACTGTGAGAAAAGGGTGCTGGGTTTCAGATACACTTGGTGTGCACCAGGGCCTCTGACACCAAACATCTGCTTGCAAAGAGACCTGAGCTCAACTCATTCATCCACGTCTGGAAAACAATCAGAGAATCCCAGAACGGGCTGGGTTGGAAGAGACCTTCAAGAGCATCGTTTCCACCTCTGCCATGGGCAGGGACACCTCCCACTATCCCAGGTTGCTCCAAGCCCTGTCCAACCTGGCCTGGGACACTTCCAGGAATGGGGCAGCCACAGTTTCTCTGGGAATTCCTTCCCAGGCCCTCCCCACCCTCACAGGGAACAATTCCTTCCCAATATCCCATCTAACCCTGCCCTCTGGCAGTGGGAAGCCATTCCCCCTTGTCCTGTCCCTCCAGGCCTTGTCCAAGAACTCTAGGCCTTGTCCCAAGTCCCTCTCCAGCTCTCCTGGAGCCCCTTTAGGCTCTGGAAGGGGCTCTGAGGTCTCCCTGAAGCCTTCTCTCCTCCAGGGGAGCACCCCCATCTCTCCCAGCCTGCGTTCTTTACAGGAAGACTCTCAATTCAAACAATTACCCCACAGGAGGTCTCAGGCTGCAAAACAGCAGCTCATGTTCAGCCCTTCTTTATTTACCTTCTCGAGTGTAAGGACAGAGCAACAGAACCTCCACACTTTATATTAAACACAAAATTAGCCAAGAGAGAAGAGAACAACTTATCAGCTTTGACAGCATCAGAAGCTTCACAGTCCCCAGGCACTGCTGTTTATTTTGGCTATTGCCACATCCCAGACAATGCTACTTCTTGCAGCTTAGAAGTCTGACTTCTTTGAAACAAAAAGCTGACTAGAGATTAAAGTTTCTCCATCTCCCAGGACTCTTACGACATGGAGATCAAACCACACTGACATTACTCCTTAGAAATACAGGCAACCTGTTCAAGTAAAAGAAGAAAGAGAAATTGTTGTTTCTGACAAAATTGTAGTAAAATCACTCTATGATACACAGGCAGAAAGTCACAAGCAGCACACTGAAGCCTTTTCTGTTACTTTCCCTGTCTTAAAATAAAGTGTTCTAATTAGTGAAGGTAATATCGCATAGTGGACATTAGTTATTAAGACAGACTTCTTGGCAGAATCCCATTATTTGGGAAGGAGCAGATCTGTAGTAGTTAAGAGATCACTACCAGCAGTCGTTTCTGCGTGAGTGGGAATCTTGCCCAGTTAACTCCCCACCAGTCCAAACAACCACTCAGCTGGGCACAACAGTAAAGTGGAAATCCTGTGCTCAGCTGAGCAGGTGACACAGATTTGAGATATTTTGTTGGCATTTCAGCTACCAAGGAGCAGGATGACTTACAAATTGGCCCTTTGTCTCTAAATGGTCTTTCTAGGTCCTTTTGTAAGAGTTCTAAAGGAAAGTTTGAAGGGTTTGGTTCAAAATGAGTATTAAGCTTGTTCCAGTTCTTGGGAGAAAATGGAGAAGAGAACCTGCCCACCAGTTGTGATTACTGGTCAGTCCTCTAAGGACTGGAATCACCCCCAGAATTACAGAGCATTTCAGTTTTATGGCATTTATTATTACAACAGCAAGCTGCTCAACTGCCACTTTACACAATGTCTTCATGCAGGCAGAATACCAGAGCTTAAATCAACATAAAGCATGAAGATGGACAAAGTCACAGGCCCGCACAAGATGTATTTTTAGGCAAAGCTCTGGTAACCTTTGCCAGTTACCTCTGTAGAGTTAGTTCAGTGTGTTTGTGATGTCAAGGTTCAGTGCACTGTTAGGAAAAGTGAAGTATATTCTCAATGAAATCATGTCAGCTAAGAGGGGACTCTTCATCTTGTCTAGAGAGGTTTAATGATTTCCTTCACTCGCAGCAAGATGACTCATACAACAGCTAAAGAGGGCCATGCCATGCCACCCTCACAAACCCCACCGCTGCTCCTTCCTCAGAAGTCTGGAAGCCCCTAGTTAGAGATGTTCACACAGCCAAAAGTCACTGAAAGCAGCAAGTCTCACAGGAGCAGAGCTACGAGGCCCAGGCCACGCACTCCTCCCTCAGCAGACAGGTCAGGCTGGCACCTGATTTCCCAGCAGTTTCCCTGCTCCAGAGTAAAATACTCAGACGAGTTCCTAATTCTGCCCAGAGTCCTCAGAGCCAAGTGAGGTCAAGGCAATAATATGTTTTTCATGAGCAACTGGAGGTGAAGATCATGGCTTATGTCAGCCAGTGCTGGTGATGTATCACATTACATAATAAGGAAGGCTCGGTGCTGGGAAGCACTTTCCTCACGAAGTTACGTAACTCCACAATGTGTTCAAAAACCGATACTTTCTTGCTTTCAAAGCCAGCAGGCAACAGGACAGACAGCCCTCAGTCCCCCAGCAGGAGCTGCTCTTATCAGATGCATCTGTGTAGAGATAAGATCACTGTGGGAAGCTGTCAGATTGGTGAAAAAAATGCAGGTGAGGGGGGAAAAAAAAATTAAAAAAATCACTCCCAGCATATAAAAACACCCTATGAGATGAGATGAGAGCCTGACATCTATTTTGGAGCACCAATATCAGCAGCAGTTTCTCATTGACAAGGTTCAAGACAGGTAAATTTCTACCATCTTAAAGCTGTCACTCTATTGAAGAAGAGTAGAGAGAGTAGGAAAAAACACCCAAACCACAATGTTTTTTCTGCTTTTCTAAGGATTGTTGGTTCCCTCTAAGGCGTGAGGCCCCACTGGAGATCCTACAGAGTCATTTATCCCCTGGACAGCCCAGACCCTGCTCAGACTCCAACACAACACCCCACTGAGGGCAGCACTGCTCACACACACTGAGCTGCTCTCTGGCTTCATCTCTGCAGCCCCAGGCTCCGTTCCCACAGCCCTGCCCTGGGAATGTGGGCAGGTCCAGGGGGGAACACCGAGTCCTGTGGGACTCCACTGGCAAGCACAGCTTGTAGTTGTCAGCTGTGTCCTGTCAGCCTGAGAGTCCAGCATCACCCAGGTTAATACCACACAGGAGACAGCCCTGCTGGAACTCTTGTGCACAACTAAACCCCCATTTAATCATAGTGCTGTGAAGAGATTTCAGCAAATCTCCTTTTTAGGATTAAAAGCAACCTGTGCTGCTTAACAGAGAATCCAGATCCAACTATTCTCTTTTTTAAGCAGCAAAGGCCAGGAAATTTATAAGGCACAACACTGGCAACTGGGGAAAGCAGGAGCAGAAATTAATTTCCCTGCCTCCCCTCCTTCAGTTCCCAGGACCTGCACATCACCCTCAATTAAATACTGAGCCAGCACTGAGCTGTGTTCCACGGCCACAGGAGTCTGGCATGGGCCTGGCAAGCTTCATGTCACCAGAAATAAATATAAGCAGGAACTACTGACCTTTGATTCAAGAGGTCTCTCATGCCTTATGTGAGGTAGTTTTTATCACCCTTTTAGAGTTTTCCTTGCAATGCAGGCCAGGAGTAGCTATTGAATTACATCCACAGTCTCAGATCACTGCCTTCAAAGTTTTCCTCCCAAGCCATTTGGAAAAAAGGTCACAGGTAAGTTCTTTCACTACAATTCTCCTCCCTTCCAGCCCTGGCACTTTTATCTCCCACCGCTTGACTGGCACAGGCACTCACCCCACCAACACAGCCCACCAGGCAGGGGGAGTGTCCCCTGTCAGCACTAACACTGGTGTCACAACCTCAGCAAACCAAAAATAAAGTCAGCTTTCTCCTTTCCTGCAAGACAAAGTCATTCTCTCAACCCTTGACAACCTCTGGCACTCAAGAAGTGGTGGACTCAATTAAAAGCTTAAAATAGCATCAAGCCTGAAAGCTGAATATGGATTCTTACCTTATTCAAACCTAGCTGGTTCATTTGCATTAGATCACAGCCCTCCCGCTGCACAGCAATGCCTCAGTCTTTGGGTCTCCATCAGGGAGACCAACACCAGGGAAGGCTGTGCTCAGGGAAGAGGGAAATCCTCCAGCAAGGAACAGGAAGGCTCAGACATCACCACTTTACCTTCCTGTAACTACAGCCTGCTGACCTCCATGGCACGGTACAGTTACCCAAGTTTTGTGCATGAATTAAGATATAGGATGACAGGGGCTATTTTGCCTTAAAAAAGATCAGGCCAGAGTGTTTGGTTTTAGCAGTAAATTTTACTAAGAGTTCACTGAGGGTTTAAGAACCCCCATCCTCAGCCCTGCCTAGGCCAAGCAGAAATCCCAGCAGAAAGGACAGATTCAGGCAGATGTTCTCTGAAGGGCACAACCTCCTCCAACCCAAAACCAAGACCAAATGCACTGCACAACCTGGAGAAAGCCAGCCTAGAACCCAGGGCACACACACTTTGGTGCCACTGGATCCTGACACTCAAGGCAAGAATTTAAAATAATGACGTCAAGTAGCTTTGGATTTGAATAACAATGCTTGAATTTCCAGAGGAATACCTGCCTGCCTCACAAGGAAACCATTAAGGGAACAAAGGACTATCAAGCAGAATGCATCTGAAGCAGCTCCTGCTCTGAATTCCGTGGTGAGAGGAAGATGGAGTGGATGTAGCCAGGTAAGCAGCAGGAATGAAGAAGAATGATGGCTCCGAGCTCTGCACTCCGCCGTGACCGGAATCGCCCGAGGTCCCGGAGCGCGGCTCACCTCAACAGCCCGGCTGCACTGCAGGGACAGGGGCCTCCCTGCCTGCAGCCTGCCCTGGGCACGGGCCACAGGGCAGCCCGCAGCCCCCGGGACAGCCACGGCACTGGCAGGGACCCTTCCCTCCAATGCGAGGCACAGAGCACAACACGGGCTCAGGGAGAGCATCCCCAGCGCAGATCCGGCAACCACCAGGTCTGAGTGCACCCAAAGCCTCCATGCTGTGTCTGTCCCACCAAGAAACCGTCACGTCAAAAGAACATTGTTATCTACACATTAGAAGAGAATTTGCTTTCTTTTGGTTTGTCAAAAAAAAAAAAAAAAATCTTAATTCTAGTGAAATAGAACTTTCTAAATTCAGAAAACCACACCAAGAGATCAACACTGCAGATTGATGGGACCTAAACTGGAAGACAAGCATTTGTCTAGAATGACTCACATGCATCCTTGACATTTTGCTGTATTTCCAGGATCATTAATAGCACACAGAAGACAACCAAACAAGATTTTATACTCCCCAAGCATGAGCAGAGAACCATTGCAGTCATAGAAAAACAATGAAAAACAAAATGCTGCTGCAGTGAACCTCTGAAAGAGAGGTAACCTGGACTAGTCAAGCAAACAGAGGTCATGCCCACCTCATCCCAAAGTCTCCCACTTACCTGTAACAGCCCCAGGAGGCATTGAGGTCCCTGACCCCAGAGCTGAACTCTGCCATGCCCCAGGACTCCCCCCAAGCACGGGTCCCCTCTGGCCCTGGGCAAGGACCCCATCAGCTTCTCCCTGGGATAGGACACCTGCAGACACTCAGCCTGATGCTCTCCATTTACACCTCCCTAAAGAAGTTACCACTCCACAGCCCTGTCCTATTAACTCATTAATCAACCCCTGCTCTGCTAATTTACAGGCAGTCAGAAGTTCAAAGAGATTCTTCTTTGGTTACAAAAGAACTTTGTAGCCTCAGTCTCATTCTTGCCCCAGGTAACCAAATTTCCTGTTTCCTTCTGCAGAAGACCCACATTTTCCCAACTCTTCCTTTTACCAGTAACATTCCTACAAAGTTTTTCTTGTTGCCCCTGACATCCAGATTTAATTCTACCAGGGCTTCAGCTTTCCTAACATAATCCCTGGCTGCTGGACAATCTCCCTGTACTCTTCCCAGGCTACTCCCTGACCCTGCTCCCCCCACTCTGGAGGTTTCCTTTTTGTGTTTGAGTTTGTCCAGGAGCTCCTTGTTCATCCACACAGGACACCTGGGATTTTTGCCTGACTTCTCTTTGTTGGGATGCTTCACTCCTGAGCTCTGAGGGGCTGATCCTTAAATATCCCCCAGCTTTCTTGGGCCCCTCTTCCCTCCTGAGCTTTATCCCATGGGACTCCACCAGGCAGATCCCTGAGGCCCTCTCTGGGTAACCCCAACCTGGAGACAGCCCATTTTCACTGCAGCAACTCTCAAGCTCCAAAACAACCCAGACTGGAATTCTCAGAGTGTTCACTTAAGGCTGATGGAATTTTCTTCCTGTGAGTTTTAAAAACTATTTCAACTGTAAATTTACTGAGGCAATCTTAAGGACTATCAAGTCCTTTGTATTACATAGAAAACCCAAGCTGGATTCTTCCTGCAACCTTCCCAAGTTTTGGAGAGCACACAAGAGCCATCAGAGCCTTTGAGGAAAGGCAGCCTGTTGGTCCCCTCAGGTCACCAGCTGATTAGGCAAAAGCAGCAGAGAGTGATCAACTCTCTTAACTCAACTTTGAGCCAATCCAGCAATAAAAAAACCCGTGCCACCTGTAAAGAACTTCAGGAAACAGCTTTCACACATCCTGGACCCTACAGTGATTCCCACAGCACTCCACGAGGGAAAAGTACAGAAAAACACAAAAATCCTCCCAGGAGTTGGGATTTGATCAGAGGTCTGAACACGGCAAAATGAAAGATCTATTCACCAGAACTTAAAAAGCTTGAAAATTTAGAGAAAATGAACACAGAGGGGCACGAATAAACACTTTAGCGTCATTTTCAATTTAAAAAAAAAGGATGTTAAAACCAGCTCAGTTATTTGCCAGTAATTCAAACTTCTACAAATGCCCAGCTTGGTGCAGACTGGTTTGACACTGGCAGCCAGAAGTTTGATGAGGATTGTTTACTGTGCCTGCATTACTTTAGAACTGGCTGATGATCCCTGGAAGAGTCCAGGGCCAGGCTGGACGGGGCTTGAAGCAACCTGGGATAGTGGAAGGTGTCCCTGTCCATGGCAGGGAGTGGAATGGGATGGGCTTTAAGGTCCCTTCCCACCCAAACCATCCTGGGACTCTATGAACTGCTACACAACTCCATCCACTCAGCAAAGCCAGTACAGCAAGCTCCAGACAGAGGCTGCCAGCACCAAAATATGGCATTTTAGAAACTCCAAATAAGATCCTGAAATTATGGTTTTAAGTGCCCGTGCAAAGGCAGAGCAGCACAAAGCCCAGGAAGTGGGTTGTCATTTCACCTTGATCAACAATCATTGCAGTACACACAGAGCTCATGCTACTCAAGCTCACACCTCAATTTTAGAGATACCCAATAAAAAGAATAAAGAGGCACAGTTGCAGACACTAAGCTGCAGGACTAAGAAGCCACTGCCACAGTAGAGACAAGTGTTGCTCAAGCTTTCTGAAAACTGGTAAAGGAAAAACACTAAATGGTCAGGTTCTCCTCTCCTCAAAAACACATCTGTGAAGCCATGGCCACAGTCTGGAGGGAAGGGGTTTCATCAGCCAAAGCTTCTCCTAAGTGTTCCAAGCCAAGACCCTGCACAGCCCAGAGCCCGTCCCTCCCGGAGGATCATCCAGTGCCACCTGACAGCACAGCTGGCGAGCTAAACACCTCTGAGGACACAAACCACTTTGCAGAGATGGCCACGACCAGTTCCTGCAGCCTGGGAGAAGAGAGGTATGCTCTGTTTGGCAGCCTTGGCTTGGTAACCAAACCTCAGCCTGCTCCCCACATCCCATGCCCAAAAAGAGCGACTAAAAGCTCCCAAGTCACCTGCACTCATTCTGAGCCAGGAGAAATCCATCAAAGATGGAGAAACCCTGACAAACATCAACTCCCAGCTGCATCCCCAACCCTGCAGAAGGCCAGGAGATTGCTTCCCCACCTTCCTCTGCTGCTTTGTTTGCCTCAGGACAGAATGAAGTGCTATTCACACGTGGTAAATCTGCATTGCTGTGGTGCAGTAAGGGATGTAATACATGGATGTCTTTGTCTCTACTTGTGTTTGTCAGGGAAGTCTGACTAGAAATCTTATTAACATGCAAATAATGTATATTATATTTCAATCAGTTGCTATAGAGAGCTACTCAGTAGCAGCATTTTTCTTATCTAGCACAGCAGTCAGACTCAGTCTACACAGATGCCTTCAGCAGAATAATTTCTTCCCTGTGAATGTTTTAAAACGGTACCACTTGAAAAGAAAGTTTCCCTCTGCACTTTAAGACAAAACTTAACTCGTGAGAAATCTTCGGCTGCACTCTAGGCAGCCTTTCTAAGGTCTGAAGAGATGCAGAAGTTGCAGAGGTGTTGCCATTAGAAACAGGTTCCACACTCCAGATGTGTTTTTGTAACACGTGAAGCAGTTGAGAGCAGAGCCAGCAGAGGGAGCACAGCCCGAGCCCGGAATCCTGGCCTGGGATGGGGAGGGATGAGGCTCCTCCGGAATCACAGCTGGACACACAACAGGACACATTCCCGTGCCCAGCTGGGAGGAAAACCTACGATTCAGGTTTTCAGATTCTGTTGTGAAAACTGCTCTGTTCTGCAGTGTTCGCCCTCTCGAAATATTCTGGCCACTTTGCAGCAACCTCTGCTCTGGAGCCAGGCTGGGAGAGCTGGGGGTGCTCACCTGGAGAAGGGAAAGCTCCAGGGAGAGCTCAGAGCCCCTTCCAGTGCCTGAAGGGGCTCCAGGAGAGCTGGAGAGGGACTGGGGACAAGGGATGGAGAGACAGGACACAGGGAATGGCTTCCCACGGCCAGAGGGCAGGGTTGAATGGGATATTGGGAAGAAATCCTTCCCTGGGAGGGTGGTGAGGCCCTGGCACAGGGTGCCCAGAGAAGCTGTGGCTGCCCCATCCCTGGAAGTGTCCAAGGCCAGGTTGGACGGGGCTTGGAGCACCCTGGGATAGTGGGAGGTGTCCCTGCCCATGGCAGGGGTGGCACTGGATGATTTATGGTCCTTCCAACCCAAACCATCCTGTGATTCATTCTGTGTTTCAAACATTATTAGTTTTTCCTGCCACCAACCATACAAATAACATCATTAAATGCACACAAGTTGGTTTATAGCCACGAAGGCACCCAGGATTTTAAAAAGCTTGTTTGTCTCAAGTGTGCAATTTAACAGAAGCATTTTTCACCTAAATGTCTGAGCAGCCTATTAAGAGATAATCATTAACTTTGACTTGCCCAGCTGCAAAGGAGCAATCAGGACCAGTGCTCAGTTCTGCAGGGCAGACACGAGGTCAGCAGGTGGAGGAGACACCTCTGACTCCTGCTTCTGTCCTTAACCACAGACCATTCACAGCTACAATTCCTACCCAGATTTCCCCTTAGCAAAACCAGCATTTCTCCCACTGTAGCACAGCTGAGAATTCTCATGTTTCAAGGAAATACCATAAAGGATGTGCAGAGCAGTCCCCTAGCAAGGGAGGTGAAAAAAAAGCAGCCCAGGGAGAGCTGCCCAGCACCCAGCAGAACGAAGTACCACACACATCCCTTCAAACCATGCTGCTCTGCTGTCCCACAGCCTGCTCTGACTGTCTCCTTTTCCAATTCAACAATTCTGCTGAGAGAAACAGTGCAATTAGGCAAGGATATGGGCAGAAGGGAATTATGACAAGCTCATTCACAGGCTCGCTGAGCTAAGATAAAAGGCAGGAGCTCTGGCAGGTACAGCCCCAAAGTATCTGCAGGCTGCAAAACACAAAAAAAGGTGCAATTAACATAACAGAGAGGGTATGAGTCGGAATGATAGGATCAAATTAGAATAATGCAAGTGTGGGCTGCACATCAGGAATTACTTCTGACCTGCAAAATCCACTTACCTAAGCAGCTTCCCACACAGCTCCTTGGGGAATGGCACGGGATGACCTCCCTGCACCTGCACGCAGGAGCCTCAGACAGAGCACAGCTCCAATATCCAACACCCAGCTCACCTGGGCACAGGCTGCCTGCTCCCCAGACTGGGGATTGTAACCCCAGCTGAGCCACAAACTCCAGGGAATTCAGTGTCCTGCGGCGCTCTGTGGGTGTGCACGGCTGCACCACACAGGGGACACCAAACCCAACAGTGTCACAACAGTGGCTGCTCCTCAGGAGCTCAAGGCAGTCCTGGAGGAGCCCTCGTGCTCTGCAACCTCTCTGCACAAACTCTGGGCACAAAACACTGAATTCAGCACAGGGCAGCTCAGCACCACTGACCAGCACATCAGGGACAGCCACCTACTGCTGCTGGGTGTGAAAAATAAAATAAAGCTTTCCAAGATGCTACTTGCAAGAAGGATTTAAGAATTTACTCTTGCAGTGTTAATAATTTACTCCCCCATCAGTATGCTGTAGGAAAACACCTTGAAATGCCTCGTTCTTTTTCTTTCAGAGTTTCTGTGATCTGCCCTCAAATCAGCTCTTCCTAAAGATACTTCTTGGAGTGTGATGTATTTTGCTTCAGGTTTTCAAAAAAGCTGCAGCTTATTTTCAGCCAGAAGACACCTTCCCTAAGGACTGGTGGAGACTTGTGTCTCTAAGCAAATAACCAGGACAAGAAGGCTCCAAGGTTCAGAAATGTGCACGTCTGTACTTCACCTTCTCCCAGAGGTTTGTCACTTGGAGTGACAGGGACAAAGCTCAGCACCCCTCACCCAACAGGAAGCTCAGTCCTTCAGGAGCCCCTGGGGGAGCACAGGGCTGCTCCTGCTCCCCGTGTTTGTAGGGGATTGTTCAGTGCCATCCCTCAGATACAACTTAAGTGTCAAAATGGACCTTGTTGACAAGTGGGAGTTACTGCACTGGAGATGGCACTCATTTTTAGGGTTGACCCCAAGGCACCATTCCAAACTCACCAACTTTGAGAGGCCAAAGACAGGCTCAGCTCTCCAGTGAGAGCCTCCTTTCACACGGGCCATCCTGCTCCACTCCCTGCTGTGGTGTCTGGTAACAACAGCATCCTAAAACTGCCAGCAGAGACTGGGTGAGGGCCTTCCCTGCCCAGCTGGGGTGGGAAATGGGCAGCAATCAGAGTGCTGTGACCACACAGGTGAATGTACAGAGCACCACAGGCTTGGAGCAAGGGGAAGGGGATCTTTCAGACACACACTTGACTCCCAGCAATTACAGCAGCTCTCATTTGCTCCCTGAGTACCCAGGAGCCATGAACATTGCCAAATCTTTTCCAAAAGCAGATCTTTGGGAGTGCTTTTCCATTTCCTCGACAGTGAATTCATAAGAAGGACCATCAAAGCACCAACCAGCATGAAAATGTACTTTGTTCTTAAGGTTCAGAACACAACTCCAAAGCCAGGAAGCTCAAAAGCTGTGTTCTGTGTCACACAATGAAAGGCTTCATCAGAGGACTCCAGATCCAGCCAGTCCTGCTAATTCTTTAAGACTGCTCTGCCTTAAATGGAACATAATTACTTCAAGTTTTGAAACCATCTCTAAACTCATTATGTTACAGGATGGGTTCCCTTCTGCTGCACTGGTTTTCCTCTCCCAAACCAGCACGTATTTTTGCCGTTCTCTTTCTGGACCATGTTTTCTGTCCCTCCTGTGACTTCCCAGGAACTTTATTGATACCAGCACACTGCTCTGTCATCCCTGTGCCTTTGGCACCCCCACCCCACCCTATTTTATTGATTATGCAGTACACATCAGTTTTCAAATGAATTTGTCTTTGCGTGTTATCATTTAGCTTAACATTTAGCAGATATTGAGTACAAGAATTTGCCAATATTTCAGAGATCCAAAATAATTTAGCCGAGTTTAGTTAGCAAGTTCCCATCTGATTACACATCCTCACACTATTGATTTCCTGCAGCCTGCCAGAACCACAAATGCCTGTTCTAAGGGATGCTCACCCATGTGCTGATGTACAAATCACACTAATGACACCAAAATGAGTGCTTCAAAAGCAAAAGCACTCCCCTCAGTGTCAAACCCTCCCTCTCAGCGCTCAGCAGTCACACCACTGCAGTTACGGATTGAAAATAAAGTGAACAGGGTTCTTTTAAGCTATTTGAAGGCACAAGTTTCTGCCCAAGGCTGGAATTACACCACCCCTACCTGCTACAGAACACACAGCACCCTGTGGGAATAACATGTTCATCCTGGACACAGCCTGTGCTTTCCTCAGCAGTGCATTCTTCATGAGCTAAGATAAACAAGTAGAGGTGCATCTTCCAGTAATAACTGCACTTCTCCTGCAGACTTCCAGCCACAAATCACACTTTCCTACGCAGCTGATGGAGAAACAGGACCCAACAGCAGCACTTCATCTCCATCCTTGCTGCCAAGAAGGCAGGGAAAGCAAAAGCTTGCCCAAACACGAGCCCACTTTCACAGATGCTGGGTACCTCCACTTCAGCACAGCAAACAAAAATAAGCTGCTGTTCGAGTGCAGCACAGGCAGGGAAATAGGATTGACGTCACTTGAACAGTCTGTCTTAGCAAAGGACATCTCTGGAGGGAAAAAAGAGCCCGGCTGGTCTGTACACTAATGCAATCTTTGGCTGCCTGCTGAGGCTGTGTGCAGGGGCAGCTCCCGGCGCCGGCAGCGACAGGCGAAGTCACAAGCTCGGCTTATGTAGGGCACAACGCTGCCTTCACATGTGACTGTCACCAGAGCAACAACTTCAGCCCCTCCGCGGCCCCGGGCACACCTCGCTGAGACCGCAGCACCTCCCCAACACACCCAGCAGCTCTTACAGCTCCACGCTGGGGCTGCCTTGCCCCAGAGAACAAAACCAGCCCTAGGTTTGTTTAAAAATAAATCGCTCAGGCCAGGTGCAGAATTCAGAGCGAGTTGCAAACAACAGCCCTTTCGGATTATTCTGTCTGAGCAGGCAACTCCTCTCTCCCTCCTTCTCAGCCTCCTAGCAGGCACTGTCTCCGTGGAAAAGCAGCACAGTTTTTAAGTTGATTAGGATAAGGACAAACATCACTCCCTAAGCTGTACGGGGCCAGTGGTGAATTCTCAGAGAGAGAAAACTGTCCTTGCACAGATTTGAGAAAATGCAGTACATTTGTTTTTACACGCACCAGAAAAGTGCATTATCAAATTACACCGAGGGGCTGAGTTCTAGAAGCTCTTGCTGCTTTCCAAACGTTAAATGAAATGGATTTCTGAAAGAAAGTCTTATGCAAGTCGGAGTTAAACACCTTAATGAGTTAAATACCTATTGTTACCTTGCATATGCTGATTCATGACATCTAACAAAGCCTTCTAACAACTATTCTCAATTCCACCAGTGCGTTTTAATGCTGGTTTGCTCTCAGACAATTGCTGCTAAAGTAGTGAGACAGCCCCCAAGCCTTTATTGGTCTGTCCTTCCTGCAGGATCAGGAGCACACCTCCACCTGCTCGCCCAGCCCTCTGCTCCTCTCTCCCTCCCTCCCTCCCTTCGCGATCGGCACAAAAGAAACTTTGTTTCCACCCTGGGATCTCCTGGAAGTTCATAAACCAGATTATTTTCATATAGTTATGTATTATTGGACTGGGTTTCTTTCTTCCTCAGGACTCACTTAACAGTTCTCCACCTCACAAGCTAAAGAATTTCTACAAATACACCAGCTTTTCCAAATTATTTAATCAGTCTTCACCTGTATATTCTCTCCATTGCATGAACTGAAAACTTTTAGGTGTGGGGGTTTTGTGTGGTTTCCGGGGTTTTTTTACTATATTTTATTAAGTATAAGAACTAACCATAACCCTATTATCTCATACAACATTTCCATGCTTCCTTTTACACTTCACACAGGTGGAACTGCTGCAGGACACGAGTCTAAGCAGTTCAGAAAAACTATTCCAGTCAAAGCACAAGAGAACTTCAAAAAGCACTGATGTGTTTGACCAAGAGAAGCCCAGTTTCCTTTAGAAAGGATTCCAGTCACTTTAGCTTTGAAGTGCTGAGGGGTAAGGATAGAGCAGAATGGGGAGGTCTGTGCATGGGGCAGCAGGGAACAAGGGGTACACCCCACGTCTCCCCCAACACCAGAGACACCCGTTTCAGCATCACTGCCATCTGATACCAAACTTCAGCAAACAAGGGATCCTTATTCCCTACCCAAACATGCACAAGGAGAATGTGACATTTAGGTCCGAGGAAACCGAGGCTGAGCTTCTGGAAGGGAAGCTACAGGCACCCAAAACCTGCAGGTCAGGCTGTCAGGAAGCTGAGGTAACTGTGGGACTGGGGGAAGACTTTAAAACAAGTGTATTCTCTATTTTCCAAGTTGGAGACTTCCTCCATCTTTTGTCTCCTCATCTTTTGTCTCAATGCCATGGGTGGTTCCTGTCCCTGCTCCTGCACAGCCTGGGGCCTCAGCAGCCACTGCCACAGCCCCTGTGCCAGGCCCACAGGTGCCACCCACCCAGCCAGGCAGGCACGGCCACCTGGGGAAAAGAACGGGCTCCTTCCCCACAAGGGGAGTGGGATGACACAGGATGATTTGGGGGCAGGAAGGGGGACAAGAATATTCCTCAGATGAAGGTGGCCCTGAAGATGTGATTCCCCCCAGCCACACATGTGGGCAAAGGGCCCAGACAGATGCAGAGGGCTGTCTCCCAGCTACCCCCTAAGCCCCCAGGCTATGCCTCAAAGCAATACAACTCTGCCATAAATATCCCAGATTAATTCTGATCCCAGCATCAAATCCACTTAAGAGACTTAAAAGCCTCCGAGTCCCCAGAGCTGCCTGCCCAAGGAGGGCTCTGCAAATGAGTCTTGGGCTGCAGAAGAGAAATATTATCAAACAAGGCAAGCCATTTGTACAATTTTTAGTAATGTCATTTGCAAGAGACAAATGGGACAAGATAGCTGAGTTGACATCCTGTACTAGAAGCACAGCCACAAAAATCCTCGGGTACTGGACATGGATGCACATGTAAATATTCCATGCTTTCTGGAAATAGCTCTTTCTCCTTAAGGGATTGATTGATAAATGACAGCATGCTCTCCACTTTATTAAAGGAGCTATTTGCTTAGTTTTCACAGAGACATCTCTGTTTACAAAAAAGCCTGAAGTGATTACCCCAGCATCACAGAAACAAGCCTCGTTAACACTGACAGCAAGAAGGGCACGGGGGAGGCAGAGCCACTTCCCTTCCCACCCATCTCCACTGGCCAGGTGCAAGGCTTGAGAAACAGGAGCAGGCAAAGGGGACACTGAGTGACCAGCGACCCTTCCACGGCTCCTGAAGCCTCCACAGTAGCACGCTGAGGAGACGCTGCTTCGGAGCACCACCACGCCAGACTCCGAGTCCAGCGGCGGCAGCTCTTCCCACCCTGCCAACGGGAGCTCCCGGGATCCGGGGCAGCTCCCCGGGATATCCCTCCCCGACTCCAGCTGGGCCTCCCGGAGCGAGATGTGGCCAAGCCCACCGGGGGCTGCCCGAGGGCTGCCCCGGACCCCGGCAGGTCCCAGCGGGACCGGACGGAGCCAGCGGCCCCTCCCGCATCGGGACCGGCGGGAGCGGCAGGCATCCCGGGCATCCCGCGGCCGGAGCACCCGGAGCTCGCCCTCCCGCCTGCCCGGAGCAGCCGATCCCGTATCCCGCATCCCGGGGGCCTGGCGGCGGCCGGGAGCCGCCTCGTCTGTATTTATAAATCTAAGGAATTCGAGCGCAGAGGATCACAAACAGCCCATTGTACTGTGTCAAGCAGCGAAGTGGGCTCGTAATCCCATGCATGCTTTTCCCACTCCGCTTCAGGAAAGCCAAGCCTTAAATAGTTTTCCAGAAGTAAAAACACGCCGGGAAAGCGCCGGCCTCAGTTCCTGCTATTCCCGAATCCCTGCTGCTTCGGAACCGCGCAACTAAGCGGCTTTCCCAGCGCTGTAGAGACGCAGACGATTAATTACAGCTTAGAGAGGCTGGAATAGATGCGGCGGCCGGGAGCGAAGGCGGCCCGAACGGGGCGAGCTGGCGCTGGCCCGGGCCAGCCCGCCGGTGGCGAGCGGCCAATGTTTACTGACCCTTGGCCGGGTCACTTTCGTTAGCGGCGGGAGCCAAGGGCCGCTCCTCGGGAGCGCCGCGGGGCATCTCCGGGGGGCGAGCGGCTCCCCAGGGTGGCACCCGGCTCCCCACGGCGCTCGGACGGCAGGGAACGCGCTACGGGCAAAGGGCAGGGCTCGTCCCGCTCCTCCCGGCGCTCCGGTACCGCTGCTCTGCCCAGGGCATCCCCCGAGCGCAGCGGGCTGCGGGGCCCGGGGGCAGCGGTGGCCGCAGGGACAGCCGAGGGCACGGTGGGCGCGGCAGCCAGGGCAGCCCCGGCCGTGCCGCTGCGGCTCCAAGCCCCCCGGGACCCCGGCCAGAGAACGAGCGAGACACGGGCACCCAGACGGGCTGGGTGGCAGAGGCGAGGGCCACCCCTCCGCACCCCATCGCTGCCCCTGCCTCGCCCCCCGGGCCGCCCGGGGCTCGCTCCGGGGCACACACCCGGGGAGTCCCGCTGCTTCCAGCGCTGCTGCGCGGGGCGGCTTTGGACACCCGAAGGCTGGAGGGGAAAGGGAAGGGAAACCCCGCTAGGGAAACACCCTCCGCGAAAAAAGGGGCAAAGAAAGGCGGGCAGCGCTTACTTCTCGTGCCTGGCGTTCTCCTGGATGGCGCTCAGCACCCCCGGGGGCGCAGGGGGGACGCCCTGCTGGAGCCGGCATGTGGCCAGGTGCCGGTGATGCTCGTCCTGCAGGCAGGCATTTTCGTGGTACAACTTGGCCACTTGCTGCTCCAGCTCGTCTATCCTCCGCTTCTGCTTCTCCAGCAGCTCCTGCTGCGTCTCGATAATCTTGTTCAGCTCCTTCAGGTACTCGGCCGCCTTGCTGGGGTTCTCCGCGGGGCTCTCCATGGCCGCCCCGCACCTCCGCGGCGCGGGGGGGGCAGGTGCCGGCCAGCGCGCTCCGCTGGCAACTTAAGCGAGAGGGAAGGAATAAATAACCCGGCGGAAAGCGGCCCCCCGCGGCCCCGCGCGTCCCCTCCTAGAGCCGCGGCTGCCCGGGCGGGCGGCGGAGCGCGCAGCGGCCCCGCGCCGCCATTGCTGCCGCTCGGC